>JACJUY010000432.1:3288-22291 GCA_014220935.1 Platorchestia sp. MABIK | reverse complement strand
GAAATCACGGGATTCAGGGAATTCCCGTGATTGTCTTCCTAAAATCCTGGGATTTCCATTTTGTCCCGAGATTGCAAACCCTACAGTCTACGCTCTGATCGACGGCGCTGGAACGACGGAGCTGTCAAGACCTGCCTCAAGTTAAAATTTGAAGCAATTTGAACACTTTTCGTTAAATGACAAGAACTGAAGTGACTGAATGACAAGAACTTCAGTAACTGAATAACAAAAAAGTACTTAATTAAAAAACCATAAGCCGGTACAATTGAGTTAATGAATGCAGAGTACTGAATGCTGTGTCTAAATGCTCATAATTTAACAACTCGAGGAATTGCTGCCATGGCTACGTTTTATTTTGCAGGGCATTGCTATCTGTTATTCGAATATCAGCAAAAAGTGTAACAAAATAGCCTTGGCTGAAGAAATGAATTTTTGGACAAGCGAAATCTGTGAAGCTGGTACGTTGTTTTACAGTTTTCATAAGCACATCTTTTCCAAAGACCGACTTGGAAGAAATTAAAATATACTTACACATCAGGTACGATCGGGCCTCAATGCACTTTAATTACGATATGTGATTATCCTGTAATGGCTGTTTCCCAAGTTTTTTTGAATTCTACGCGTCGTTAAGTGACAAAAGGGCTCAAATCCATTACGACTTGTCAACTGCAGGTTGCTTTTAATAGTGACTAATTTCGCTTTATTCAAGCTGTTAACACATATTTTAGATTAACACCTAATCGCCTATGCTAAAGGAGAGTCTTAGATCTCTATTATGTTGTCAAGGTGCGCGTTTTAACCAATTTCGAGTGTGAAGATGGGCAGGTATAATTTAAATGTTCTCGGTATACCTTCTTTCACTTTTTCTGTGAAAAAATTACCATCACTAAGTGGATAATATGTTCAGAAAATTCTCAATGACTTTCGTATAGTAGATAATCTATGCGTGGGTTATAAGAAGTGCAATCTCCCAGAGGAAGAGCGACTTTATTGTCATTTTCTTATGCGAGTCCTCCATATTTTGCTCCGAACCGCTGAACCAGTATGCTTGTCAACGTGTGATGATCGTACATATAAGGAATTCACTCAATAGAGCTAATCATTTACGAATCATTTTCTTATGTAATAGTTTAAGAAATACCTGCATTTTTAATAAAACCACAATCGTCAACGAGAACAAATATAAATTCTATTTCAGAGTAGCCAGGACAATGCCCGAGTTATGATGACCTGCCAAAGACAGAACACTTTCAGTAACCTAAGTGAGTTGCTAATTATGAGGAACGGAAAAATTGTCATGAATCTTCAAGTCATATCCACTGCCCCCTAAAGTAGATAACTTGCGAAAGAGTATTTTATTCCAAAATATTGTCCATAAACACTGATAACGATATTTATGTGGAACTAATGCAATTAGCATCAGTATTTAATTTCAAAGTTCCGAACACATTTAAAAAATAAAATTTCAATTACCTTCAAATTATGAAATCCTAATTGATTCTTCTAACTTTTATTTGAACCACAATCCCTTCATGGAAAATGTTCCTTTATTTACACGCACAATCTCAACATTACTTTAAAGCTTACTTCGTTTGAAGTGAAAAATTAAATTTCTTGAACATTCAACTGAATCTTCATCAGAAATTTTCATCCATGCCATGAAGGGTGCATATTTTTTCTTTCGGGTGTTCAGCTTTTAACATGGATTTTATATAATTTACTTTAAGCACATCAGTCAATTATGGACTTTCATGCTAAGCTATTTTTAAAAGCCAAGGTGTTGTTATCTTCTACTTTTGATAACTTTATTGAAAGTATACAAATTTAACTTCCATTTCCATCACAGTTACAAGCGATAACGAACAATTCTGCAGTCGAATTTGTTCCTCAAAAACAAAACTTCGTCCCCGCAGCGCACCCTCCTCACGCTGATGGATCCTGGACACAAACAGCAACGTGAGGTACTCCGACATCTCTGCGTCGACATTACAGATGAGGTAAAATACCAAATATCCAAGAACTCATGTAACTGGTACTCGTGGTATATCTGTGGCTTTTATAAAATTAATATGATAGTGAACGAAAACCGGTTTGCCATTAACAATAAGTTCTTGACAGACCTAGTGAGCTCGTAAGAAGGCAATTTCTGTCTTATATAGCACCCAAATCAATCCATCGTAGAAATCATTTACGAGCTATAGTTCCAATTTTGTCTGGTGGTAGTTTTGGCATATACTCATCAACTTTAGTTACATAAAATCAATTCATTGGCTCTAACGCGCCTGATTAGGCATGAATTGTGAGTCGCTCACAGTGGTTCAAGCTTCATACCGCACACGCTGGCGCGCATTCCTGTTCCCATCTACTTGAAGCCCACCCCAACCTCCCCCCAAACCCCACCTCCTCGCTCCCTTGCCTCAATGTGAACCCCGTCCGGCGCTGTTGGGGAGAAAGCAAACCCGGGAGAATTTTTTTTGGCGCTGAGCGACGGTCGGTCGACGCCTCACGGCCGCGGCGACCAAGTCGCCTTGACGTGGGAATAACAGCGCACCAACCACCAGTGTACGGAGAAACCTGATGGGTCTGATGAACGCGGTCCTGAGACGTGGTGAAATTGAAATAATGATGCACCTCGACACTCTGCGACCATGTGGTAGGAGTGATGGCTGGATCATAGTTTCACACACAACGCTATCACAATTTTTGCATTGTACTATTTTAGGGTGCTTTTCTTTGTTGGCTTCCATTGATGAGGAAACTACGACACTCGGATTAAATCCGATGGTAACACCAGCATTGATGAAGAAACACCAGCACAAAAGGCGGAGTTAAAAGTTCCTGTAACACTCGCTGAGTTCAATGTATAGTGGATGATAAGAGCAAAAAAATAACTTCAATGATTGAGGGTGAAATTAGCAGGCGATATTTATCAAATCGGGCTGTAGTGAATTTTTTGTTCATTACGATTGACGGGCTGAGTTCGTTTGCTGCGGAGGCCACGAAATGGAATCTGAACTACTGTACAATAATTTTCAATGGTGATTGCCAGACAGAAAACCTTCAAGAGAATAGAGATAAAGTTTTGCGGGGTTTTGGACCCTTTTAAGTTAGAAGTATTTCGGAAGGAAAAGCGTTGAGGTGTTGAGCAGTGGGTAATTGACTATAAGTGAAATGAACTAAATCAGACAGTGTTAGTTGAGTAATAAAAAGAATGCAATAACGATTGAATAGTGGAAAAAGAATGGTAAGATAGTTTATTGATAGCATTTTCACCGAAGGCACAGACTGGTGCGTCCTGGCAGCTCTGTGATTGGTGCGTATTGGCGGGTCTCTAAATGGTGTGTATTTGCAGCTCGGTGGCTGGTACGTTCTTGCGGTTCTGTCGCTGGTGTGTATTGGAAGTTCTGTGACTGGTACATTCAGTGTTAGCTCCGAGACTAGTTCTTACTTGCACTTCTGTGACTGGTGTGTGTTGGTAACTCTGTGAGTGGTACATATACTGTTAACTCTATGACTGTTGCTTACTGGCATTTTTTAAACTAGTGCATGCCTATGTTATGTTGCTAGTTCAGTGACTAGTGCTCACTGCAGCGCTGTGACTGGTAGCTCGGTGACTGACTGTTGAAGAAGAGGAATTATCCTACAAATGCTATTGCTTCAGTAAAGAAAAAAATTATTATGTTTTTTTTCTTTATTATGACCAATTACAACTCAACGCGCCTTCCTCTCGCCATCATTAAAAGCTCGTGTTCGTATAGATAACGCTCAGTCACGCAACACAGCATGTCTTGATTTCTTTTCTGGCTTTTTCGAGAGAACGCCTCAGGTGATGAGTATAAGGAAGCACAGGCTTTGAACTTCAGAATAAGCAAAACAGAAAACTCCATTTGGTTGGGATGAGTCCGTGAGGGGAGGCCATGTTTGATTATTCCAAAACTTTGAAAATGGTCCTGACACCTCTGTGGTGCCATGTTTGACGAGTGAGAAGCTGCTCTGTCGTGTTGAAAAGCGAACGGCTTGTATTTCAAACACTGCTTTGCTCCCGTAAGCCCGCATTCAAAATTGATTAAATCCACGTACATATTTTAGTGATCGATTTCGCATTTTTTCTTATTGGGAATTAATGTTTTCCCACACTTATAAATGGAGGCTTACGCTATGAGCAAGATGGATTATTCAGTCTAAAAACTGTTGTTTGGGAGTCAAGGGACTTTCCCAGCTCTAATTTTGGCAGCTGAAATGTTGTTCATCATTATAGACGATGTCATCTGTGAGCCTACCTTCCTCGAACTTTTTCTGAAAAATTTTGACAGCCATTCGTTTTTTCCTCTCAAGGTCCATGAATTGCTGACTGTTTTCCCCTTGAATGAAGACAAGATCAAGTTTTTTCAGTGTTTGTGGTGCTTTTTTACTAACAATAATTTTCTCTGTACTATTGACTTCTTTGGGTGTTGGCTGAGCTTTGCTCTGACAGTTTCCATAATCATATGGGTATAATATCGCAGACGATCGTCAGCAGTTGTGTTTTTTAGTAGTATGAGCGAAAATTTTCGCCTTGATCAATTTGAAAAGATCTGTTCATGTCTTCCTCCCCCTATGGGAATCAACATAAGCTGAGCGTTCATCCCTCATGGTAGTAAATGTGCTAAATCATAAAAGATTACCGGAAGTTATCAAATATCCTAAACTCTTAAGAGCATTTAGGCAGTTTTGAAATGATAACAATGCTTTCATTGATGTTGAACCATGCAATCACGCTGTCCAGTACAGTGTCGTCTGTGAAAAATTATGGATGGGTTCGAAAAATACAGAAGTCCGCTGAAATTTGTAAAACCTTTTGGAAATTTGCTTGAGTGAGCATAAATTTATAAAATTATGACTAAATTTGCATTAGGATGAGCTAAAAGTTTAAATAAGACAGGTACATTGGGCTTTCATGATCATGAAGTTCGTGCGGATACGTCAAAGCGATTTGTCCAACTGTCTACATGAAAAAAGAAAAGAAAACAGAAACTGTTCACTTTCAACACCATTTTCGAACAGTACTTCTGTAGCCTCAAAAAAGTGAGCTGACATTTTTTGTTTAACGCGAGTGATCCATTATAAATCCCTTCCTTAAGGACCTCCCAGAAACACATCAAATTTTGATTTTTATTTCACTTCGAGCGTATTTGGATAACTGCTAGGTTGTCGAGTTTATCAACTTCCGTAACAAATCACATCGTTTCCGTACTCCATCTGTATCGAATATGACCTGAGCCTGCCTTCTTACTATCACATGCTGCTTCCTTCTACCATTTGCTAATATCTATCGGATTCTTGCTTCTATCAGATGACTGTTTTCAACAGTTCTTTACATCCGCCACTGACTAAAAGCTGCCAGATGATTGATTCCGCCTGTTGCTTATTTCTTTCAGATGATTGCTTCTTCCAACATCATATTTCCACCTGGTAACTTCTTCCATCAATTTCTTAATTTACACCTAGCTGTTGCTCAGTAATACAAGTTGCTTGTCACAAAACTAATTTCAAAGAATGTAATCAACTTTTAAAGTCCTAAAGTACGGGACATTTCTTCAAAGTAAGAAATAGACGGCAATTTATCTTTGAGATTCAAGACAATTCATAAGACCGTTAAAGAATTTATCAAGTCTCAAAAGACGTCTAGATCACCGTGGCGAGCCTATAGTTCGTAAAACTTGCCGGGTAAATAACGCGTTCAATTCCAATGTCGGATTCCAAGCGGTATTTCTACAAGAGTAGTCGAATGCGTATAATGCAGCATTATTCAGGCTTGATTACCAGCATTTTGGGTTACATTCAGGTATGGTATGAAAAATTAATCATGTCAAGTTCACCAATTTACTGGATTTTAATGAATTGTAATGGACAGTGTTGGTAGAATCATGTGTCTACAAAAGTACTCATCGCAGAAGAATTCCAGAGTCACATCGGGGCAATGTAAAGTACTCCCTTTCAAACAAAAAATAACCAAAATCTCTTCACAAAAACATCATTCTCGTCGCTAAATACAGCAAAGTTTGCAGGATTATGCTGGGTTAGCTTACAGGATAGATTTTTGCGTAGGGGCGATTAGCATTATTAATTGCGAAAAATTTTCAAATATCAGATTTCTCAGCATCTTATATATAAAGTATATTTATAATAGGTGACGGATTTTCCAGTGTATAAAATTAAATTCACTTTTTAGATATTATTTTCATTTCAATTTACTTCCTAAAGTTAAGAGCGTAAGCACATCATCATCTTTTTCGATACTTAACTTACTTCGGCTACATTTTTTGCGCCAGCTACTTAAGAGGATCGATGACGTCAATTTGCATAACCGTACTGCCAAGAAATGTGCTAGCACGAATACAGCAGCTCTTCTTTAGCAGCCAATGTATCAGTTACACCAATAACTGCGCGTACGGGAACGTTTAAATCCTCTTCCTACCTCAACTTACTCTGACGAAACCCAGTCAAGACGAGCCATGCGGAATGGAAATAGACACCGGCACAAGAACAGAAGTGTCCTAAATTGCGGCATTGGATAGTATGTGTGTCGGCTTAAGCAGGCAATTTAGGGCTTTGAAGACTATGGTTAGGTCCTAGCACGAGCTCACTCCCAAATTGCGGTGTATTATTGGTAGAGAGGTGAGTTATGACGCCATGCAGGCACGCGCGTACTAGTTTCCGCACTTCGCGTTGCTCACATTTCAACGGTCAATTGAGGAATAAAAGTCTTGTTTTCTGAGTTGTAAGTGTGCGAGGATCTGGTCAGACTTAAAGCTAATGAACAATTTGCGAGTGTTCATTTAGGCTGAATTTGACATTCAGCTTCTGATGTTTGCGAGGAGTTGGTTCAAGTCAAGATAGTTGAATATTGTATGACGCACAAGAATCAGTAAATATTCAATTTGTTCCTATGAATAAGAAATTACAAAACACTGTTTTAACAGTGTCATTTACTACACAAATTGTCACTGTGACGTATTCATGTACTTTCTTATACGTTCTCCCACCATCCTCGAAAACTATAGATACAACTTTGTAATATATTCAAGATACAGTTGTGCATATTTTGGCTGGCCGAGCGAAGCTCGGACAGGCATTCCAAATTGTTTAAACTTGCATCAGGTTTCGGAGCATCTTTTCCTTCTATCAAATTCGGAGAAATGTGTGTTCATTCAATGAGCAGTTTTCATATTTCAATGGGACAGCGGATTGCGCAGCAATTCACCTAAAATGGAGCGAAAAATTACTTACGATTAAAACTGTTTAAATAGGGTCATCATAGGACCACACAATCCCCATCACTTTTTCACGACAGTGTAAAAATCTGAGGCGTGAAATCAAGAAAGATATACAGTAATTGTACTTGGATATTTGATCAGCGTTTGGAAATGTGCTCGAAAAGTTTTTGAAAACGGTCGACATTCAAGAGTGAGGTTTTATATTTAACCACGAGCCTCCTGCGGGTTGCTGAAAGTAGTTTCAGGTATACAAATAGGATTCTACTCTCAACTGGGGTTAATTCCTTTGAATCTTCGCGTACTTTTGGATGCGGAAAGCCGTAGCTTTGCAACGCTTTACATTGCGTGATCATCGGATTCTAAACTGAAAGAACCCTGACAGCCACATGAGTTACATTGGCTCGTTCTTCATAATGACACAAATGCTCTTTGAGTGTTGAGGTAGTTCTTAAATAGTAGCAAGTTACATGGTGAAGCGCAGGCAGCTTTGTAACACAATGTAGAAATGAAACCGTAGTGCTGCACTGGTCTTCTGTTTCAACAAATGATTGAAATGACTCGCTTTGTTTGAGTGCCATCGTCGGCGGCGCTCAACTTCTGACATTCGAGATAAGTTGCCTCAAAGTTACACGAACTTCCTCCGCAACTTTGACGAGGGTCGATATGGGCTTTGGGTTTGAGGTTCTAGCGCAGGGGTTCTTAAAGTAACGAGCACTCTTTACTTTCATACCTAGTTTGACTATCTTGTTGCATTAACATTGATTCCTGGATTCCCTGCTGAAACTTTTTGAAACATTCATAATCTGGCGATATTGTTTCACAACTCAACCAGCATGTACTTAGATAGCTAGACTTTCATTGCTTCTGGTCGTCAGTTTGCATGTATTTCCTTAGAAACGAAGCTGAGTAAAATGTTCACAATAACGACCGCTCGCCTTGGTTGCAGCTCCCGCGTTATGATGCTACTGTAGGCTTGCATGCCGGCCGACGCGTCTCGTCGATATGATCGAGCTCTATTCGGTCGATAAAGAAATAATCTTGTCAACGGAACAGCTATCTTAGTCTTTCTCTTCCTAAAAAATAAGCATAGAACTAAAATACCTACCCAAACTACGTCATCTATTACTGAATCAGACATATTCAAATGAAATGATTTTTTACGCACCATAAGTTTAGAATAACACCCATCGGAGTGTTAAAATTATTTTACTGAAAAAGCTTCTGATTTTTAAATTTGCTTTATACATACCATGGTGAACGTTTCCCTTGGGTAAATTGTGTAGTTTGGAATTATTGGAAGAGCTTCGGTTCTTAATTTTTCTTGCAATGAACATGATACATCTTTCATTCAGTCAGAGCAACAACTTAAGAATCGCATTTCCAAGCTATAATTTTCCATTGAGGGGATGAATGTGACATATTTTAACTCTTTTATTACAAAGGAAGAATTATTAAAAGGTTTTTATTTAATAAAACGCAAGCTGTCGAAATTTTACCTAAATTATTCGTTTCAAAAGTTAATCCTCATTGTGAGTGGAGCGAATGAACGGCGCGTGTATATACGATGATAAAAAATCTTAGATTTTTACTCTTCATTCACATCATTACTACGGAATACAAGCTTTTTACCTGACCACGATACGAAATGGAGTAAACTAAATATATAAATCCTGACCTTCATCACTACTAAAAGCTAGAAACATTTTAAATATTCCATACCTAGTTTTACTCCACTTCACAATATGCAGCCATATATTCAACAATGTAATTGTATACCGTGTTGCGTGGCTCTATATTTTGTAGTCAAACATGTATAATGATACATGAAAATGCTGTATAGTTCGTTTAGCAGCTGAATACATAAAGTGAAAAACAGCCTTGTACTCTGCGATGGACCTGCGCATGGCGTAAAGCAGCTGTATACGATGTGATGCAGATCATCATGATCTGCGATGGGCAGCCGATGTGCCCATGTGACGTAATGTAACTGTATACGTATGACGTCAAGATTTATGACATGACAAGTCGAGTGTATAAAATTTGAAATCCATACGCAGTCAAATTTACAAGGAGCCGGACCATCGCTCTCACCAATGACGGATATAACACCCTGTACACGAGGGCATGCGAGAAATATTTACGTAAAAAGCGTTTCTCGCATGACGAATTCTATAGATATTTTGTCTGAAAGCTTTTGATTAGCGAAAGCTGGACAAAAATTACGAGATAAAATTATCCAATGTGTGACAGAACGCTAAAATTTTGAAACATGTTCTTAGAAGAAATATAACTGTAAATACTACGACAATTGTTTCATTTAAAACATCTTTACCGTTGTTTGGCTTAATCTGTAATAATCTCCTCTTTCTTAATACACTTCTAAAAGCAAATCAGCATGATTGTAAATAATGCCAAAATGTCATTTAGCCCACGATAATGCAACATGAAAATCAAATCAGTCTCACCGTTCAACAGAATCGGTGAAAGTGAGTCAGGAAAAGTACGTGTAAATACGAGACGGGTAAAATATTCGTCCAAAAGGTAGGAAGTGAGACTTGGGAGCGCAGAGAGGCGCCTGGTCCTGGCTGGGTATTTCTGTCACATTTGAGGGCGGGCGGCAGCGGCAGCCTACGTACGGGCGGCAGCAGCGAGGATTTGCTAAAGTCGTTAGCCTGCCGAGGGAAAGGGGAAACTGCGCCACTCCCTCCGAGGAAGAAGGAGCGTGCATGCGTGTAAGCGATGGGGAATCTTGAAGCAAAAAAGGTGGGTAAAATAAGGAGAAGAAGATGAGGTAGAGGGAGAACAAAAAATCAAAAGGAAAAATTAACGAAAGAACAGAAAAGAAAATAATTTGAAGGAATGAATGAAGTATGAAAACAAAGAAAATGAGGAGGGTAAAACACTAGAAAAATTAAATGGTAGAGACAAAGATGGAGATGAGGAAGCAAATAGAAAAAAAAATCAAATATGTGGAAGGAAGATGAGGGAGAAAAATATAAGCCAGAGGATGGATAAACATAGATAAAGATGAGGAACAAAGATAAAGAGAAATAGATGCAAGCGAGGAATAAGAAGAAGCAGGAAATAACTGGGAAGGGATGCCGCAAAGAAGGAAATTTGAAAAATAATTTTCAAAGAGAACGGGTCTGAACAACATACGACATTTAAGAGTACTGGAAATTGGGTAGGGAACTTTTAAGAACTTCCTTAATTACAAAAATTTTGAATATCTGTTAGGATCGACTGAATGAATTCAAGAACATTTTAGCAAAATCGGATCCTGTGCCCACTGTTCAGAAAATTAGTCCACTTTGAACACCATTTCAAATGGTCCTACAAAAATTAAACGGACCTGTTCAAATCTGCACACAAACTGAATATCAGTGAATATAAATCGTGTTTTGCTATATTTATTCCCGGTGAAACTTTACAAAACTTTGTACAGCTGAACGGAGTCTCTTGCATGTATTATAAATCTGAATGAAATTCTTATGAGAGTACTTAACAACTCAAGCATTTCCACAACTCAATCATTTCTATATATATTTATATGCATAATATAACATAATTGATTATTCCATGTGGTACTGGCTATCATTTTTTTGCCTACTCTCAAAGTGCGTACCTATTTTACATATTTCTGCCTACTTCCAATTTGTGTGTTCATTTCCAACATTTATACCTCGTTCCAACATTTGTTTCAGATGCCAGCTCGGTCCCTTCTTCCAACTTGCGTGCCTACTACCAGCCTGTATACCAACTTGCGACCTGTGTACCTACTTCAACTTCTGTATCTTCTTCAACTCGTGTCCCTACTTTAACTTGTGTACTTATTTAATCCTGTGTACCTATTTCAACTAGTGTACCAATTTCAACTCGTGTGCCTACATCAAATCGTTAACCTACATCAACTTCCGTATCTATTTCAATTTGCGTACCTACTCCAATTTGTGTACCCACATCAACTTGTGTAACTATCTCAACTTATCACCTACTTCAACCTACTTCAACTACATCACCTACTTTAACCTAATTCAGCTACATCACCTACTTCAACCTACTTCAACTACATCACCTACTTCAACCTACTTCAACTACATCACCTACTTCAACCTACTCCAACTACATCACCTGCTTCAACTTGTGTGCCTACTTCAACTAGTAACCGTCTTCAAGTTGAGTTCTTTCTTCAACTTGTGTACATATTTCAATTTAAGAACTTCTTCAATTTATGTGCCTGCTATAACTTGCGTGCCTTTCCCTACCGGTATACTTTTTTTCAATTAGTGTATCTACATACTTCGATTCGTGTACCTACTTCAACTGAGTGCCTACTTCAATTTATATACATACTTAAGCTTATGTACCTATTTCAGCAGGTGTACCTTCTTCATACAGTGTACTTTCTTAAACTGGTGTACCTTTTTCAATTAGTGTACTTTCTTCAATTTGTGTACCTTCTTCAACTTGTGTCTCTGAAACATTTTTTGCACTTACTTTAACTTGTGTGCGTATTTCAGCTAATGTACTTTCTTCAGATCGTGTACCTACTTCTAATAGTGTACCTACTTCAATTTGTGTACCTAGTTACAATCTGTACGCCCACTTCCAGCAGTTCAATGACGAAATTAACATTGCGAGAGCCATCGTAACGCGACTGGAGTGTCATAAAAATAAAGTACTTTGGACCCATCCACCGTTTTTATCAGCTCTGGAGTGCTTTGTTAATGATGTTAGCCTATTCTTGAGCAAAGTTCTCCTCAGGTTGGAGTATCTATATTTTATCACAATGTAAATTCATTTATACCACCACTAAATTAGTTTTTTCTTTGCATTTGAGTCAGAACCTACTATTTGCGGCAGCGAAAACGGGTGCCATGTTTATGCAAAGGTAGTAACGCAGTCAACAGCTGTTCTTGTTTTCGTATATTACTCTCGAAATGTTAATTTCGTGGACCCGAGAATCACAGATTTGTTCTGCCGTTCTCACACCTGCACTGCATTGAGCTTTATCTTAGTGTCCTCGTAGTTCATCAAGCGAGACCTCATCGGCAATGAAAACCCTATTTTGCGCGAATAACTTAGTGTCATTGTGCACAGGAGCGATGAATGTGTTTTATTTTGTTTTCACAAACTAGGGAAGCCAACAGTGGCCACACCAGCTCTTCTCCCCTCCTTCGCACCGAGGTGAGTTGGGGGCGCGCAGAGCAGCCACTCCGCACCAGCATTTTTCCTCCTCTATCTACTTTGTCCATATTTCGTTGTTACTAGAATAAAACACACTGAGCGACATTCAATGACATGTTGGCAGGAGACCTTTTATTCAACAAGAGGCCGTGAAATTACACTTTAAATGTGGACAAAAGTTGTGGGCGCTGCCAATTTCCGCTGCAGCACAGATAATAAACGTTTATATGCTGCAGTGTTCGACTTCAATGTAGAAAATGCCTCATCCATCGGCGCTAAATATCTTTGCATTAAATTGTTGGTTCATTCGGGAATGGAGCATTACACCTTCATGTAGTACAGAATCCCCACAGTTTCAAGCCTCACACTTTCGATGGGCTTACCAAGACTCCCTTTTCCTTTACGTTTATACATACAATTTTTTTTGCAATACCAGCACCTGCACACTTTATGCAATAAATGTTCCATGCATCTTTAATATACGTCATGGCGTCATAGAGGATGCCTTTTCGTGACCACATCGCATGGGGCACATTTAGTTCTGTAAGACTTCGCACGTGTGGCGCTTGAACGACGCCAAGGAATTTTCTGTTTCGATTTCATGCCTTGGATCTAGAATCTGCGCCTTAACGAGCACATTACTCTTCTGCGGGTGCAATTCTTTCTAAGACATATTTCAAAGGAGTCGTTTCATTAAGGCTTGCCTCGAAATTTTACGAGAATGAAAACCTGATATCAAAAGTAACACATAAGCTTTATGCTTCCGTTGAAGCGCAATGACGAACTTTTTGGCTGTTCTTAAAGTCCTCACCTTATATGATTACTAAATGTTAATTAGTGGAATGAGTTGATTGTAAAATAACATGGAGAAATATCAAAATTTAGAAAAACAATTTTTTATATCCGTTATACGACCGATGGTATCTTATAACCATGTAAATTCAATGCTTCCACGATTCTATAACTTTTGGAAACTGCTCAGTCAACAAGAGGTATCACAATAGCTCTCGTAACGAAGTACAGTATATACTGTGCGTACTTTAGTCAGGAGAATGACTTCTCCGTCAACTGACTGACTTGTAATTAAAGTACTCTGTGTATAAATACTTAAACCATTAAAATTGGGCGAATCCCAATAGAAGGGGATTAATTTGTTCAGTTACAACTATTTCATCCCAAAAGTCTCTCTGATAGTCACATTCCAGAAGAACTCAATTATTTTTTACTGTTTTATGAAGCGTGTAATGCTTTCATAGTAAGCAGTAAAAGTTTTGTGTGTATTTTCAAAAGTTAGCACAGTTTTAATTATATAGAAAGGATCTTTAAGAATCTGTCTGAAACGTTACTTACTTGAATTCAGTCAACGGCGACATTTCTAGGGCTTAATTGTGATTTTATAAACTTAGAGTCATGTGAGGCTTGAAGTGTACTAAGTCATCACACTGTACGCAGTGGGTTTCAATTCCAGATTTAATAAACGTGAAGAGCTTGTCCTCACCTTGTAAATTTCTGTGCTATATTAGTTGAGCAAGGGCTTTTTGAGGAGTCGTCTGGAGTATCACTACACTTTTTACGAAATTAAGTGAAGTGTACGAAACTAATCGTTTTTAGAGAGTCATTCCCCGTAGCACGATTACACAGATCGTATTTTTTGAGGTCGTGGGTAGAGGGATGCATGCTAAAACTGGATATATATATTTTTTTGCTTTAGGGAAATTAAGTAGAGATGAGAAAGAGTTCTAATCGGAGCTCCGATTAGAGATTAAAGTCGGATGAGTGCACTATATGAGCATTTAAACCCACGAATTTTGTACCAAGAGTTAGGTATTAATTTCGTTACGGTGAGTAGTAGCTCATTGTTGGGAATTCTAATCAGTTCTAAACTAAAAATAATTTCACATACATAAAGGACGAATTAGCGTATTGCGTGAAGAATTATGAAAATAAGCTAGATAACAAAGAAAAATATTTTGCTCAACAGTCAATTGGCTACGGGACAAATGTTAGTGAAGACAAACATAGGTAACAAGAAAACACTTTCTCGTTAGGTCTACATTCTTATTAACGACTGCTCGTGTTTCTAACCTACTCGTCTCTATCTCGTTAAAAATAGAGAGGCAGTCATTGATGAAGAAGAATAAACAGGTCTGAAGGCGTCTGATTTTACCCACGACCGAAATTTTATTTTCAAATTTTGGAACCAGCGTTCGACCCACACAGCGACACCACCAGCCTTTGAAGAAGTGGGTTAACAAACCCGATCTCCTGCAACACCAAAGAGTAGAAATTAAACCACTCATCAGCTTAAAAAAAATCAACAAATATAGAAAATATTCGACGTTAAAATTAAGTGTTTAATATGTTTGAGAAAAATTAGATGAGTCGGTAGGACAACGCTTATGTCAGAAAAAAGTACACTACAAAAACTGACAGTTCTTAGGAATCTCTTGAAAAAAAACACAGTTGGGGGAGCTGTGATGAAAATATACAGCAGAACCAGCGTGAAGTGTGCGGTAACGTGCAAAAATTACCCACGGGAGGTTGTTCCGAGGGGAAATTAGAGCGAGATACCAATACTAGAGTGAGTGCATTACCGAGATGTTTTTATAAAGTCTGTCACGCTCATGAGGATGTGTAATGACTGTCTCTGTGATACGAGTTTCACCAGTGCACAAGTACGAGAATATTCTACAGCGGGTGTTATTATGATGATCGATTGCTTTGAGAGTCAGTCGAGAAAATAATTACGACCTGAATATTAGCTTCTCAAAGAAACTTTTGGGCGATACCTAGTGATATCAAGTGAATAGAAGATGAAACGTCAAACGAAGAGCGAGGGATGTGTTAAAGTGTAGAGTCAGGGAAGTGTTAAAGTGTAGAGTCAGGGAAGTGTTAAAGTGTAGAGTCAGGGAAATGTTTAGAAAGGTAGTGAAAGAAGTGGTAAGTGTAGAATGAGGAAATTGCAATTCAAGAGTCATGGAATTGTTAAGAGTAGAGTGAGAGAAGTGTTAAATTAAGAGTGATGGAAGTGCCAATTCAAGAGTGAGGGAGGTGTTAATTCAAAAGTGAAGGGAGAGCGAAGTGTTTAGTAAAGAGTGATGAAAGTGCCAAGTGAAGAGTAGGGGAAGTGTTAAGTTAAAAACGAGCGAAGTTTCAAATGAAGAGTGAGGGAAGTGTCAAGTGAAGAGTAAGGTAAGTACTAAGTGAAGAGCAAGGGAAGGGCCAAGTGAAGAGTGAGGGAAGTGTCAAGTGAAGAGTGTAGAAAGTGACAAATCAAGAGGGAGGAAAGTGACAAGTAAATAAGTGAGGGGAGTAACGAACAAAAGTGAAGAGTATAAGTAAAGAGTATACCGATTGAAACATAAATGTGCTTAAATGTGTGCGTTTATTGAGATACAAGTTTACATGAAGTTATTTCATTAACTGATTTTATGCGCACGCCGTTATCACGAAAGTGTGCAGACTTCGCTTTAAAGTTCATTCAAGCGCAAGTTGGTTATACGTGCAATACCTTGTTCGTGTGCGATTTTATTCGTCTCCGCAGTTTTTATCTTGAATTTCATTATTATTCATCGTCTTCAAAATTTTCACATCTCTTCCCTCGATAACCAATTTGAGCTACATTTCACATCATGAAGCAGGTACGCTTTTTACTGGACTCTTCGACAGGTATCCACGTATTTCATGGAAAATTTCGCTGACCCAATGCTGAACATTTTCCGACGGCTGCCTTGTTTGCGTTGCGATGTTTTGTCTGGTTAAGACGTCTCGATGGAAAGCTGAGCCCCGTCCAGCGAAGGGCTCCTCGACTGGGCGTTCTAAAACCGGTACCATTAGGCGCGTGAGGGGGGAGGAGGTCCGGAATATGACCTGGAATGATAGAGAGCATCCTGGAAGCCTGAGAATTGCGGGAGCGAGACCAAACGGGGTGGGAATTGCTGTCAAGCGCAAAATGAAGCACACGATAAAATGATAAAACCTGTTGTTAAGAACTCACCGTGGACGAAGCGTTCAGGTGCATTGAAGGCGTTCCGACGAAGTCAGTTGAAAGGTGTGTGCGTTTTGAACGCTGTCGAAATACTCTCGAATTTTCCTTCGGCAGCTCAGCGTAAGCGCTGACTTGGTCGTTCTTGATTAGGTAACTCACTGGTTGAGAAATCTAATAAAAACTTAGTGCTGCTTTGGAACTTTCGTTGAGAATGAATTGCAAAAATTTTTGAGCTGCCTCATTTTAGGTATAAATACCGGCACATAGCCGCGATCTATTTCCCCACCTATAAATGTTGCCTGAAAACACATAAGTCTTGGCTACTGACTTTAAAAGTATTTCATCTCATCTATGTTTGATACGGAAACATAGCTCAAATGCCTTGACGAGAGAATGTGAGCACACATGACATTATGCGGTTCTTTGATGCAATTCATCAGTTGTACTTCTCTGTTGTATAATAAATGCGTATGCTTATTAATTTTCACTCATCATGGAGACTCCCTCTGTCTCAATTTTTTAAATGATAACTCAGCCGTCGACTTCTCTATAGCGACTTGCGAACAAAATCCTTAGTCATTGATACGTTACAGACAAGCCTCAATTCGAGACATATGCTGATCTCCAACACCAAGTGTACTGAGTTCAAACTAGTCTTTCATGACGAATGCAGAATCTCACATGGATGAAAGATTTTGGGGTAATTTCTAGATAGAGGTGCACTAGAGAACATTTGCACAAGGAAGTATTTTTCACAAGAGGTAAGGAAAATGATGAAGTAAATAACAGCGATGCTGACAGGAAAGAATATTGAAAAATATAGCCCAATCCTTATGGGGTATATTACATTCTAGGAATGATCCAGTACAGTACGGATTTAGCGTCAAACAATATTGCGAAGAATGTTCTCAAGAGAGTAACTCGCCAATCACATCTCTAACTTCCATTCATATTAATGCACTCAGGACGTTGAAGTTAATCACGTTTGCGTACTTGAGGGCTCTATTATGGAGCACTTCATTAAATACCTACAGTGAAATTGTCAATGGGAACTTAAATTTTAGCCTTTGACATAATCTAATGACATGAAACTCTTAATCAAGCATTTTCCTTTTATTAAAATAAAGGAAAATCGCTCACGCGAACTACCTCTCACACATGTGATGGCAATTTTTTCGATGCTAGTGTTGCATTATATGTATACTTTGATTCGCTGAGACTTGGTCTGAAAACTGTCGTCAAATCAATTTCTGAATAATCAATGGAGAACAAATGATATGTACAACCAAAAGAATTCGACTCATAGTTAATTCCAGGTTTTTACTTCTGAATTGGGAATTCCAATAAACGTATACGTAAAAGGGTTAATTTAATTTAAAAAACATACCCAGATAGTCTCCACGAATGTTGTTACGTTTTTCAAAACGCATTTATATAAATGGCAATTTCGGGCGTACACAGAATTTTCATCAACAATCACCATGTTAATATGAAGCTGATCCTTTTTTGCCAGTGGCATAATGTCAGGAAAACGGAAACCTAAGTTGCATGGATACATTTTCAAGCTGCTGCTTTTAAAATGCTCACTAGCTAATTCTGCAGGAAACTAAAAAATGCGTTTGACAAAGGAAAAGTGCAACGTTGATTCAAGTTTGTGTGTGTAGATGACGCATTCGACGAGGCCTGCCACTAGCTCCAGGCTGTCTGCTTGAGAGGTGTAGTCGCTGTTGGAATTTATTTCATCGGTGAGGCGTTATTCACGGTTTAGAGTTTGCTCATTATGTTCTAATGTTCAGAGGTGAGAGTCATAAAATCTGTAGATTTCAAAGTGCGTTAATCGTCTGCATCACTTCACAAGCTGATGTATATTTGCATCTCACGAATCAGAAAGGCATAATTGCTCTTTATATACCCAATAATTTTGAAAAGTAATGAGGCTTTCAGTGTAGTGCTGAGTAGATCGACCTCTTTGTAATCTTAGACACCAAATTTTCTCATTATTTTAAACTTAGGTACATTCAATCGTTACTCTGACGGTCATGAATTGGCTTGCTTAATTAGGCAAAATCCCTAAAATTTCACGAGCAATTTGTGTGCAGTATGACATCGTACGCATCATAACATTATGAATGACCTAAAAATATACCAAGTATTTCACAAACTTGCTACTCCTTATATGTTTTCATGAATTTTAAACTAAAAAGTTATCAATATGAGTTATAAGTTATTACTTACTACCAATTTTATCCCAGATAATAAAATATTTATATTCAGTGAAAATCCCTTTTAGTTTCTGCTTGCACGCGTATGGATCTCCCTGCTTGCAAAAATAACTGTAAGCTCGTATTCCAATATTTCGGTAATCTTATCCTGTGTTTACCAATCATCTGAGATACGTGCAGTAATGTAACCGAAAAACGTGCAGAAGTGCATAAGAGACACGCACAGAAGTACATAAGAGACACGTGCAGAAGTGCATAAGAGACACGCACAGAAGTGCATAAGAGACACGCACAGAAGTACATAAGAGACACGCACAGAAGTACATAAGAGACACGCACAGAAGTATATA
>JACJUY010000431.1:308045-321142 GCA_014220935.1 Platorchestia sp. MABIK | reverse complement strand
GGAGGAGGAGGAGGAGGAGGAGGAGGTGCATGTGGCCTGACGCTTCATCTCCCCTCCGGTCGCGCAGGTCGGAGCTGCACAAGAGAAAGGCAACGAAGGAAGAAGAAAGGGAAAGTCACGCTTGCGAAGGTCGCGTGGAGAAGCAAGAGAAAGAAAAGCTACCGCGGGAACGGGTTCTGTTGTCCGTGCTGCCACCAGCATGCGACACGGGCCTGGGGTAGGTCGTGCCGCCTGGCGTGCGCTAATCTGCTCCCTCAATGAAAAAAAAAAGAAGAAAGAAAAGGAAAACAGTTTGTTTCTAACAAAGATGATGCGAAAAGCTCATCATTGGCTTTTAAAATTTCTTAAAGTAAGGATCCTTAGTTGATACACACACATGAGTATTGTAATACCCATGTCACAAGTCGAAACAATTAAATGATTGAGGGCAATGTATTCATATTGTCGTTTAATCTTGCTTTGACAATATATGTAGTTACAATTGGAAAAGATGTAACAATGCATTGTTGAAAACACTCTTTTTAAAGATATGATGCCATACAGGCAATGGCTTTGTTCGCCCAGTAGTGTGTCCAGTGCCCCAACGTGACCAACAGCAAATGTTGACGTGCAGCCGAGGTGCTGGTGAGATTTGTGCTGTGGATGAAGGAGGTATACCTCAAGGTGCCGCTTTTCCTTGGTCATCACTCAACAAAAATGGGAGCTTGATTTCAAACGGACTGTACTGCAATTAACTAATTCAGTTTGATGAAGCAAGATTGATTCAACTAATTCTATTTGAAAATTAAGAAAAGATTTAATCCTATCACGTTCATAGATGTTATGTGAGTGGATTTTCCAGATGCTTCACGACTGACACCAGGAAGCAATGACTTTCACCCCGTTCGAGCTGCTACCGATTTCAAGCACTTGTGTCGAGAGGGGAATGACGGCTAAGTTCTTCCTAGTCACAACATGACAAAACAGCGAGCTGGCATTGCCGGATATTGAGCTGACGATCCTTCGCGTGAGCGGAAAGAGCTCATAATCACAAATTCAGTGCGGCTACAAATCAAATCAGAGGATTAAGCAATAAAATGAATTGATATTAAAAATTTGAGGTGAACTGCTTTCTGTGGGAAAAATTCAAAAACTCGGGAAAAGTTAAATCCAATTTCTAAAAATTAAAAATATTGAGACTTACAAATCGCATGTTTTGAAACTTATTAAAAATAATTGTATTCATGCTTATCAAAATTAACATACAGACATGAAAATGAAGTGTTTCATGAAGTCTTCTATATACGTGTTTCTTTCATGTAATTTTTCATCAAGATAGCGCTAAATTGGTGAGCAAGGTCTCTACGTTTTGTTGTGTAATCATTTTTGTTTAATGTACGCTGCCACCACCGGTGTGAAAATGGACTATTTCTTAGGTTTATTTTTAATTCTTTATTACTAATCAAAAATTTTCTATTTGGTAATCGAGCCGTCAGTTCGAAATGAAATAATTTCAGTGATGCACAACAAACCATTCTTGGATAATAGGCCGCTACGACAAATATTTTCTGATCATTATCGTCTCTTGGTTATTTTTTGTTGTCGTTCTCCTTAATCGAAATAATTATTCGATGCACACATCCCAGAGCCAGGAAAAGAAAAAGCGTTATTGGACTCGAAATAATAACATAGACACCAACCTTAGGCACTTCTTGGTGTAGGTATTTTGGAGACGAGGAGGCTGATTGTGTAATGGATATATTAGCTGAATTCATATATGTCAACATGGCACTGAACTTGACATTCTTGAGACTTAAGCGATTGAAGAAATCTGAGCACAATGAGTCTGATCCAATCACGCTCAATATCACTGAGCTTACATCACTACACAATGAATAAAAGAATAAGAATATCATCAAATGGCATTGTATCGAGGGGACGGTCAACGAGCTGGTCATACCACAATGGCGGCCTCCTCAGCCCTCGAGGGCATCTGAGGGTAATGTGCTTCAACTTTACCTCTATGCCTTCATTCAGTCCGATGCCCGAACCGCTTTGGAAAGATTGAATAGATATCTCACAAATGAAGCTTAATAATGCTCTCAAATCCTACTGAATATACGTTAAACCTACTGCAATTGGCTGATGGAAGCATGTTTTAATTTAATTCATTGTATAATAAAACAAATCTAACCTCTATTGAATGAATGAGATAGCAAGAATTTAAGACATGTACTTAAAATGAGGCGGAGGCTTGCTGGCAATGCCTCCTGCGTGAGAGGCTTTGGTTGGGTCTGATTATTTCGTACTTCCTTATTCATAGGCACATTGAAGAAGGGAATTGCAGTTGGAGCGATCCACATCGCTCAATAAACCAGGGCTGTCACCCAAGGAGATTTCAGTGAGAGTGGCCAATTTTGAACTTTTTTCCGTTGGTTGGTTAAACTGTGTTGAACTTTTTTGTTGTTAATAGTTTTTTGACAACCTCGTGTCATTCAGGATCAACATGAAAGAGAAAATGGTGCGAAGACCCCCTCTCCTCCCCTTCCCTTTCTTAACTTATTTGCTCTATTGATCAAATGAGGACTTTGACTTACTGGAATCACAAAAAGTCGTGAAAATAATATTTCTTCAGTTCAAATGTCCTGTTCTAATATCGCGGTAAATGATGGTCCCACTCGAGCTCGACTTCACTTCTATTTTCTGTCGTATCAGGATAATTATGAGGAACAGGTTTTTCTATACTCTCATTTGAAAGAGATAGTATCATTGCAATTCCTATACGATTTTTTTAGAGCCTTGTTTGCTCCGTTCTGTTTATGGAAAATCAAGATTAGATTGAATTTAACTCAACTTCGCACATTCAGTTCGTGACAAATGGAACGAAATCACCGACCACGACTGTGAAGTCACTATTTCCTTGAACAGGCCTCGAGGTGCGGAGGCATTGTTTCGAGAAGACTTTGTCATAAACGGCTTCTTTGCGGAGCTGAAAATTAGCGTTCTCGTATTGTGACTGTTTTGAGACAAACAGCTTCTAATAGATCCTTACAACAAGTTGCCGAGATGAGCTGAGTTTTTGATGAGGCTATAACTTCTTTTGTAATTGTCAGCATAGTTATTTTTAGAATTTTAATTTAACTCAATCAATTACCGAGTCCCTCAGGAAACTTGAAGTACAATGTGAGCTTCACTTGGTTTCGGTTGTTCTGGGCAGAAACCAGACTCCTCTCTCAGTTAGCTGCCACTTTTTCTCGTTGTGCTCTCTCTTTATCTCGCTCTTTCGTTAACGTTAGCAGTGTTTGTTGTCATTCGGGCAATACACAACGCATACTTATTCTCAACGTTCTTACGAATAATTATAGCTAAGTAAGAACTTTATAATAGATTTCCTGATGATTGGTTGACTGTGTAGCCGAGCGCTTGAAAAAAATAATAATACATTTTAAAACGTGAGCGCCTTTTTTTACACAAATAAGACAAGATTGGTGTCGATGGTTTCACAGTTACCATGCAGCTGCCGCACTGTGCGAGGGATCACGTGAGCTTAGTAGTGAGTTAATTCACGAGACGTAACCAAAACAAGCTCTGTCGGCTCATCAGAGTTGTGCGTCCAGGAATATTCAGAGAGAAGACGCTGAGATTTCCATCATGACTCTTTGTGATTCGGGCCCAAGAGTAGCAATACTCAAATGTGTCCATTGTACTAGACTTGAGTAACAATCTATTGCTGTATCGTTCGTGGTAAATTAATTGTTCAAATTGCTTAAAATTCTTTAAGATTCTAAAGTATTTTTGGGTACGCGAGATCTTGAATTGAGGGCGGGACGGTGACCCGAGCTGAGGTGAGGTCACCGCCTGCTGTCGCACGTCACCTCGCGAGATGTGTCGCTGCAGCGCCCGCCCCACAGCGTACATACTTCCTCACCTGCTCCGACGACACTAGCCTTTATTATCATTACTGGTGCGATGCCCGTGAATTGCAATTCTACTGTCTATCCAATCTAACTAATTGATGTGTTAAATATGGGTCATTTGAAATCTGTTAATTAGCAGATGTCAAATTTTATTAACGATTATTCAAACGCCGTTCAACAGTCATGTTGGCTCTAGCTTCTCGTTGGCGAGCAGCATTGATTCGTCTTACCATTTTGCGTTGTTCATTCGATAGTCTGCGGCGTCTTTCTTGCTGTCGAAGTCTTGCTGCTTCTCTCTTACGGTTTGGGCGTATTTTTATCCATGGTGGCCTCTTTTGCCGGAATTTCATTCTGAAATGTCTTCTATTATCTCTTCGAAGCTTTTCAAGAAAAAAATCACAATTTCGAAAACAATAACTCAAGTTCCAAAATCTTGGGCCTTATATTAAGTGGTGGCCAGGTTACTTGTCAAATGAATTTAAAACATTTCTTTTTGCATTATCAATTAAAAATATCAAAGCAGCATGATAAATTTCAACAGAGAAAACTCCAAAAAAAATTTCTAGTCGTAAAAATTGGTCGATTGCGTATTTTGGAGACCATAATGCAAGTGAAAGGGAATTGAATCGCCACAGAAAAATGATGCCATAGAATAATTTCTTGTATTTCTTAAGCTTTATCCTTGTTGCTATCAAAGCTATCGATTAGAAGAGGGGGTCACACAGACGGACGGACGGACGCGACTCCTTGTATAATAGTGACTAGTGCACGCGGCTCATCGGAAATGGCGGGATTCAATATATTTCTTATATAAACCCTCCAGATGTGGATGACCAACAAATATATATGTACATCCTAAAAGTACCCGCGATTAAAGTATTCTTGTACTTGTGCACTTGTGAAACTCGTATCACAGATACGGTCATTTAAGCATCCTTATGAGCGTCACAGAGAGACGGAAGAAGCTGACACCAAACAAACATATAAATAAATAAACAAATAAATAAATAAACGCACCAAGGGTATTATTAGGTAAGATTATTATTATTATAAGCATTATTATTACGAACTAAGTTCACGTAATTGCATTTTTTCTTACTTCTATGACACTGCAATTTAAGGGCCTGAAATAAATGAGTTATACATGGGTTGAAATTCTCATGTATGTAAGGTAAGGAAAAACAACAAATGTTGTTGAACAGCGCTGTTCAATAACACGCGCTTTACAGTTTTCTTTTGATAACTTCGAAAATACGAACTTGTGAGCGATGCTACTGATGCATCCACCGTCAAGGCATCCAATGTATCCAGGCCAGCTCTAAGACCTGGTGACATAACAATGACGCCTCCAGAGATGGTACCAGTTTGTGTAAAATCCATAAGCGGTAAATATATTTCTTCGCATACTTTCTATCAAAATTTCTGTGACATTTTGTGAGTAGTCAAAAGTATATATTATGTGTAAATATAAGTAGATCTTTAATGTAAACTTTTAATGCTCACGGATTGTGTTTTTTCAGAACAAGTTATGATTCAGTAGGAGGATTTAATGAAGGGAATTTAATGGGGGAATTAAATATAAGGAATTTACTAGGTAAATATAATAGAGGAAATTGCCGTCGTCATGAGGAGCTCTGGAGCTTTTGGAAAGCATAAATTACCCCAACGGCAGTTTTAAGAATTTTAATGTCCAAGCTTTAGCATTCTTGGGTTTTTCTCAGAGTTCGTTGAACTGTGCTAGACATTTTTTAATTTCAACAATTTTTTAGGATCTCGGGTTGAATGAAATTCCACATGAAAAAAACTGCGTGAAGTAGCCTTACCTCGTGTAACTCCTGTGCCCAGAAGTGAAACAAAGTCGCCTAAGCCTTCTGATCGAAGCGGGACTTTATCTCATGAAGCGGGCTAATGCTGGATCTATACAAGCTCAACTACGATTTTGTTTCCAGTAGTCTCAGAAATTATCATGGGAAACTGAATTTTTCATTCACTTATATATCCTAAAAAGTTTTACTGATTATTTCTAAAATTTTCAAATCTTGGTTAGCTGCCTTTACTGGGAAATCAACGCTAGATTAGGGCCAGGTTAATTTTGCCCCTTCGGTTGATCACAAAAGACGAAGTATCAAAGGGCACCCACATATGGCTTCACGATTTCAATGGGCTGGAGGTGTGAGTGGCGTCGCCGATGCCGACTTGTCATCTTCACGAACGCTTGATTCTGCAGAAAGACGAAGTCTTGAGTGGAAATTCTTAGCTGCCCAGTAGGACCTTGCGCAGGCACATGATCGTCTGAAACTAGAAACTTGTAATTTCAACTATGTGTGTTGGTTGAAGGACCAAGCTCGCGTCAGAGTTCATTATCGCTTGGCAAAGGTTAAGCTTGTCCACGCAGCATCATGTCGTTGGGACGCAATGGCCGGCACTCGGTACAAAAACACTTCGGGAGAGTAAATACTGAGGAGTCACTCTTTCTGTAGCTACTATTCTTTTTTAGACCCCTGCACTGTTATATTAGCAAACCTAGAGAGAAAGTTTGTCCTTAGAAAATAAGGAAGTTAGAAGTATGAGAGCATGAGATTCCCTGCAGAGTGCTAGTGACGAGGGCGAGGTAGTCGATGAGACTCACCGGTGTGGGGACATAGTGAGATGGTGCATGCGCTCAGTGACGCCTCGGCCTCAGCCGCACTCTCGTGGCGCGCGTGTGACTGCTGCAACTGCTGCAGCAACAGTATCTGGCTACAACTGTAACTGCAACAACTGATTCATCAAGTGTATCTGTCTACAACTGTAACTGCTGAAACTGCTGCTACAACTGTTACTACTACAACTGCTGCAGCAACAGTAGCTGGCAACTACTGTTACTGCAACAACTGCTGCAGCAAGTGTACCTGGCTAAAACTTTAACTGCAACAACTGCTGCAGCAAGTGTACCTGGCTACAACTGTAACTGCAGCCACTGCTGCAGCAAGTGTACCTGGCTACAACTACTGCAGCAAGAGCATCTGGCAGCGTACCACACCTGCCACCATGCAGTTGCAGCTGTAGTTATTAGCGTCGTCGTGGGCTTCATTATGTGGAGACTACAGTGTTGGTAGATACAGGTATTGATATGAATGCACTATCAATACATAAGCATCCATGAATTTAACATAATTCAACAACGAATTACTTTTCATTTGGAACTGGGATTTTTGCGGATGTTGTTACATTAGGAGGTGTAGAGCAACATTGGTATGCAAATCGTCTCGAGAAATAGTCTTAATTTTATTTCTACTTTTGATGGGTTATAATGTGGTTTTTACTTTTAATTTATTCTCAATTAATTCAAGTTCATATTTTCACTCCTTCAGAGTTTACTTGGAGAAATTATTGATTTGTTTACCCTGTAGTTAATGATATACCTTTATACTTTCATATATAGAGTTAACGATAGCATCAGTGACTTATTAAGTTTTCATTGTTTCCAGACGTCAATACTCATTGCCCTGCATTCTCTCAGCTCTTCACCCATACATATTACCCCTCTCCCCCCTCACACACGCACATACCTCCCAAGCACTTTCCCACGACCGCCACATTCCTCCCACCCCAAAACTGACTCAAAATTTCACCCTTGACACAGCACTTGGCGAGAATTGCAGGTGTGTCCACGTAATCTTTATATTCTTGCCTGGAATGAGATTCGTCATGTAAACATCCCCTCATTGCCCCCACTTGACCCCTCGACATGGACCTCCCGTAAGAAAGACGCGCTGTGGCTGCGATAAGAGCAGTGAGGGCGGGAGCGCTGGTCCGTACACTCGCCCGTCGCCGCGTGTTGCAAGCGGCGGGCGACCGCTTATGTGGGAGGCGGTGGAGCTGCTCACAGGCAGGATCACGTGAAGCGCTCCAAATGAATGCGTTTTGAACAGCAAAATGTCTGAAAAGAAAAATTTTCAATTTTAATGGTTTAAAAAAAAATATCAATGGAAGCATAAACTTCTTTGATGTTTTGGTGTTCAAATGATGAGCATGGTATTAGGTAATGAAAGAATACGACAGAAAAATTGTCACAAAAATAGTCTCGTAACTGGGAAGCGTAACATTACTGAAAAAGCTTTGATGAAGGCAAACATTCTACTTGTATAGAAACTTTCATCTAGAGTTGATGCTTCCGCGTGGTGCTAATGCAGAGCACAGCATTGCTAAACTGATAGAAGTTCATGCGAATCATGAGCATAGCTTTGCTCGAGAGCAATATAAAAGCTTTTATGCAAGGAGAATGTCTCGAAGCCTTCCGTTTAACTTAGACCACAAAAAATAACAACATACCATCAAAAGTAACTAGCAGAGGGCTGTGTACAAATCAATCAGTGATATTTGTATATTGAGCGAATGAGGCTGTTTTGAAGTCAGCAATTTGTGTTCTTCTCACATCAAAACTGTTCATGCATGACCCAATTTACGGATATCGTGAATATATCTGTAGTGACAGTCGTGATGTGTCAAAATTATGAAATTCAAGAGATTCCCAACTGCCGCAACTACTGGTGGTGAATTGAACGTGAATATGCCGAGGTGAACTATGCTTAGGGGTTCGGCTGCACATAAGTTATTTACCAGGACTCATTTTGCGATGTCATTCATAACTTCCAAGAATAAAGGCAACTTTGCCTTTGCTACTCAGCAGGGAAGATGGTAAAAAATTATAGCGTTTACTTTATTGGTTAAATTGATGTTCAATTTATATAGTTCTACCGTCATTTCACCAAAATGTGTAGAAATTAACATACAGGACAATGTCAAGAGCCAAAGGGCTCAAACAGACAGGACTTTCATAAAACGAGATTTACATAATGTTGTGAATTGGCAGTTTGGTGTCGTCATGCAGCAGGAGATGTAAATCGTTACTAAAGAGTTTCAAGCTAATCATTGAACAGATTTTATTTCAATTTTACAGCAATATTCTGCCTTCCATTGAATGCATTCCCGGTTTTTATCCAGATGTAACATTCAGTAGGAACAAACTAAGTTGTTCATGTTTATTTTGATTCATTTTGATATTTACCAGTGAACACTTATTCTATATATAATTAATATTTAATGAAATTATAGGTAATAAATATGAACCAGAAAACATACATTGCCATTTCATCTTTCAAACGAACGTGTTCTGAAAATTTTAGATAGTGTACTGAGTCCATGAGCTAGATTGATAAATCGCTCGCTATTTTCATTTTATAAAATACAGCTGTTAATACACAGTTTACATTTATAACGTACAGCTATTAACACTTTAAGTGCGACGTGACCCACCGGTGGTCGTTAAGGAGATTTTCAAAATGCTGCTGAGCGACCAGAAGTCACAGACTCAATGTTCATAAATACCTAATGAAAATTAAATAAAGGCACGATCTATTTAGTGTTCATTATTTTTGAATTAGATCTCTAAAAAGAATTCTAAGATGAGTTGGTCATTGAACTTCAGTTTAACCTGCCGCACTTAAAGTGTTAAATAAAGCTGCTATTCATGAATAATTTAGTGATTAAACAATTCATGTCATTTTTCGCCGTTTTTGTGTTTTCCTAATATTTCGTCAATATTTAGCTCATCATTTTTGTCAATGAACTCGTGACATTCAGTGAGTGGCTCTTTGTTCTTTCAAGGTTAGTTTTGAGCTCTGGAAATTTTCAGGAAAATTTTTGCCCGATCTTCTTCAAATAATGTTAGCTTTTAATTTCAAGGTGGAAATCTGGCGATTTTCATTAGAGGAAGTTGTTCAGGAACACTTTTGTCAGGTTCTATTCAGAACATGGTTTCTTCTAGTGAAGGAAAGTGATGGAAGCCTCTTAGGGGACGTCTGAGGATGATAGTACGCGGTGTAGAACAAACTAACTAATTCCAACACTTTTCAAGAGGGTGTTTTGTTGCGTGCGTTCTGACGTCACTGAGCAGCATTTTGCCGTACGCAAGAGGCGGCGTCTCGTGAGGAGATCTGCACGCAATCGTTGTATGAAGCTGCTGCCAGCATTGGTCTGCATTCAGTCCCTGATTGGGGTTTAAGAATCCGGTATGGATATCTGCAGGTATCTCACCACACCTACAACTTACCTTTTCTAACAGAAATGTAAATTTCAATTTCGGTACACACTTATTTAATGCAGACGCAAGAATGATCGGTAAGCACTCTTTCTCATATAAATAATTTGTGAAAAAGTCGGAGCCTCCGGAAATCCGAAATGCGCGTCACATTTTGCGGCAAAAGCTGATATTACTTATGATTCAACTCGAAATAAATGAGTGAATGAATGCGATATTTTCTATGTGTGCTCGACTAGCACAGCATGTTTGCATCCACAGCTTCGTCGTGAGATGAAGATGGAACACCGAGTGGTCTCAGGAGCTGCTGCCTGACTGCGCTGCTGCGCGGGCCACCACCACAGCGGGGCGCCTCTCATCTCATGCACACCATCTCATTCTTCAGCACACCATCTCATTCTCCAGCACACCGTCTCATTCTCCAGTACACTATCTCATACTCCAGCACACCATCTCATTCTCCAGCACACCATCTCATTCTCCGGCACACCATCTCACACTCCAGCACACCATCTCATTCTCCAGCACACCATCGCATTCTCCAGTACACTATCTCATACTCCAGCACACCATCTCATTCTCCAGCACACCATCTCATACTCCAGCACACCGTCTCATTCTCCAGCACACCATCTCATTCTCTAGGAGCTTCACTTTGAAATCATCATTACTTGCCTAGAGTCATGGATGATCACGGAACATGTTATGCGATGCAAATTTAGTATTTATGAACGTAAATATGATAAAAACTTATGTAGTATACTCTCATAGATCGTTTATTGCCATGTATTACAATGTTAGAAGAGGAACGGAGAGTATAAAAGTAATAGCTAACTTATAGCTGTCCTGAAATAGAACTCTCACTTAAATTGTAATAACACCTGGATTAAAGTGTGAATATTTTCTATATTAATGGGCCAGACATCAGAAATGGGGTCTATGAGAACAATTCAAACAAATGAAAGATAAATTTGTGTGAACAAATTTATCGCATTACCTTAACTTTTTGTGTCGTACTTCGCGGTGTGATAACAAACCCTGTCCCGTCAGCTATGGCCAGCGTGTTCATAGCTTAAAGAAGTTATGCTTAAATCTTGCGAATATAACAGAGGAACTTCACTAACGGCACCCTTGTCCCACATTTACCACGTTTGGTGTCGCCAGATGAAGAGAATCACTTTACGATGTGAGCAAATATGGCCCGACAGCTGCCATAAGAGGTTTCACGACCGCCATGTAAGGACACGAAAGTCGTCTGCTGACCAAGACGTAGGGTACGGCTGCTCAGCATCACGTGGCTAAACCAGCAGCAAAATAGGGTTGCAGGAGAATTATCCTCACGTGAAATTTGGCCGGCTTCTTTGCAGGATTGTGATGAGGATGCAGCTTTGTGGTGAGAATGCAGGGTTGTGGTGAGGATGCAGCATTGTGGTGAGGATGCAGCTTTGTGGTGAGGATGCAGCATTGTGGTGAGGATGCAGCATTGTGGTGAGGATGCAGCATTGTGGTGAGGATGCCGCATTGTGGTGAGGATGCAGGATTTTGGTGGGAATGCAGCATTGTGGTGAGAATGCAGCATTGTGGTGAGAATGCAGCATTGTGGTGAGAATGCAGCATTGTGGTGAGGATGCAGGATTGTGGTGAGCATGCAGCATTGTGGGGAGGATGCAGCATTGTGGTGAGGATGCAGCATTGTGGTGAGGATGCAGGGTTGTGGTGAGAATACAGCATTGTGATGAGGATGCAGGGTTGTGGTGAGAATGCAGCATTGTGGTGAGGATGCAGGGTTGTGGTGAGGATGCAGGGTTGTGGTGAGAATGCAGCATTGTGGTGAGAATGCAGCATTATGGTGAGGATGCAGGGTTGTGGTGAGGATGCAGCATTGTTGGCGGCTGCGCGGCTGAGGTGTAAGGCAGGCACACAGTTGCTTCTTATCGAGTGACGCGAGCTTCTGTGTGCTGGCGTAAATGTTCACAGATCACGTAGTTAGAAATCACCGAAATTTTCTCTGTACTCTCGTGAAATTTCAATTATTGGAATACAAATGGTTAGAAGTATAATTTTGATTTGAGTGAATTGCTTTTGTTATGTAAAGGACATAAATTCTATCAAAGACCATACTCTAAAAAACGAAAGTTTCATTCAAATTAACACAAAAATTGATGCATAAATGCGTTGGCAAATCGGCTTAGAATGAGTCTTACAGAACTAAGTTCTACTGCTAATTTTGCGACAAAGTCCGACCCCACAACAGTCCTCTCGCCCTACCCTACAAACATCGGACGTATGCGGCAGACTGCAGCGCTTGGGGTCGTAAGCTAACTGGAGGTCTGCCTGCATCATAGTGCAGAGCAGGGGCTCTCAGCCTGCGGTGTTCGTACTCCCTGGGTGCGCGAGAAAACTACAGGTATAAAATAGGATATTGGCTATATGTTGGCCTTCTTATTTCAGAGGTACGAATTTAATGAAATTTCTTTAAGGGGCGGGGTAAAAAAATAGTTTGGAATCCCTGGTGTAAGAGTCTGTAACAAAAGGGAAAATATTACTTCAATTATTTTTGGCAGTTTCGCTGAGTGACTACAGAGAAAGCAAATAGATTTTTATAAATGCAACCGCTCTAGCATAGAAAAGAATTTTTAGCAAGCAAAATTTATGATGTAGGTGTCTATTGTAAACATGTACAGTATATCAGGCGTACAATATTATAATGACATGTAAACGCAGGGCCAAAATTGGAGGAGAGAAAATAAAATTAAATTATTTGATTATTGCTCTACGCCCATGCCAACGGGAAAAACATCGTTCTACTTTAGTAAAACGATCAAATTCCTTCCAAAAACTAGATTATAGCTCAGTTTTCCCAATCAGTAGGAATAGATCAGGCGGCTTGAGATTTAGCTCTTCAAATATCAAGTCGCCAAATATCAAATGTAAGTCACCATGTAAATATGTTTCAAATATCAAATATAAAAAAATGCAACCAGCTGTCACTCCAGGCACCCACACATCCAGCTGTCACTCCAGGCACCCACACAGCCAGTTGTCACTCCAGGCACCCACACAGCCAGTTGTCACTCCAGGCACCCACACAGCCAGCTGTCACTCCAGGCACCCACACA
>JACJUY010000431.1:239213-300625 GCA_014220935.1 Platorchestia sp. MABIK | reverse complement strand
TTCAAATTGATCTCTTTGTTTTGTTTACTTCCTTGTCTTTGGGACAAGTTAACATGTATTAAAAATGAAAATTTCTGGTCATTTCTAAAGTTATTCCTTGAATATTGTTTGGTTCTTTAAGAGGTATGTTGCATTTCACCATTTCATTTACATGTTTAATTTTAACTGAAGTAGTGTCTATTTCTCGGCATTATATAATTAATTCCTTCTTCTTAAGAAAGATTTGACAATGTTGTAAGGTAATATAGATATTGGGACACAGGATAAAAAGTAAAATACAATGTAAACGAGCTGCAGTGAAAGAAACAACACAACACTAGCCAAAACTTCACTTAGTCACACACGTGTTGTAACTAAAAGCAATGCACTATATCAGCTCCAATGATTGTTGCATTTATGCGATAGTACAAAATTTCTTTCTGAAAACGTTCCAAATTGCACCAAAAATATAAATGAAAAGAACATGTGCGCTTATTAAAATAAGGAAGAGTCAAATACATGGTAAAACGTCAAACGAGAATAAAGGACATCATCAAATTACACACAAAGATAAAATTGGCTTTTATTAATAAACAAAACGTTTCAAAAACGTCAGGCCCCTGCGACGACAGCAGAACAACTTTTGCGTATTATAGCCGAGGTATAACATAGTGTTGAGCAATAATATAACACCTTTTCTGCATTGTTACCCTGCAGAGTGTAGATACAGAGAAGAGAAGACAGTGTGCAAATCTTGCCTACCCCATCTACATGTCTGTTATGATTTTTGGGATTTTGGGCATAGTAATTGAATCAACTATTATAGTTTCGTTGGATTGGTGCATACTTAGTAGTAGCAAAAACTGTTGAAATTTATCTATGCATCTCAGGGGGGGTACTGCCTACTTTGCCTGCTCAGAAGACGCCTGTCAGTAATATATATGTATATAATAGTGCACAAGACTTGTCATAAATGACCTGATTCGATATTGTCTTCCCACATATCTTCCAGATGTGGATCATAAGGAAATATATTCATCCTAATAGTAAAATAGGCGAATAAAATATTATTGTACTTGTGCACTGGTCTAACTCGTATCACAGAAATGATCATTAAGCGTGAAAGAAAAACAGTTTATTTCCAATAAAGATGGTACAAAAAGGTAGCACATCATTGGTTTTTGAAATATCTTAAAGTATATACACTTAAATGATACACACACATGAGTATTGTAATACCCATGTCACTAGTCGAAAAGAAATTATTGAGGGCAATTTACTCCTAATGTTGCTTACTCTACATTTGAGAAGCCTAGTATATGTGTGTATGTCTGTAGTTGTAGATGTGGCATTCGCGGAATGAAGTGAGAATTGCTGCTTCGTGTTTTCACTGAATTGCATTTTCTGAGACTTTATATATTGGTCATACTTTCATGGAAGTATTTCAGGCGATGTTATCTCTTCACTACCTAGAGGCCAGTAAAAAAATAGCTGCAACGCCTGGGCTTCACTAGGTGCCGAGTGTCGGCATTCAGAACACCGCGGCAATGCTACCGTCACATTTAACACTCTGACCGCTACTGGTAAAACTGAAGTTTAGGATTCAACTCATATTTAAAGTAAAGTATTACGTAATTTTGAAAATAGCAAGCATTAACTGGATCGTGCCTTCATTTCGCTTGAATTAAGTACTTATGAAAATTGAGTTTGTGACCACTGGTTGGTCAGCAGCATTATGAAAATCCCGTCCGTGGCCACCGGAGGCACACGTTGCCGTCCAAATGTTGAGCAAAATCACACGGAGGCTACACGTGATTACAGCAAACGAGATGTGAGATAAGTAGACGAATGTGTGAGTAAAAGTAGTCGACCATGATTATGGCTCAACATGGCACCTGTATGGCAATGTAAGTGTGTACTGTAATTCATAGGAGTATTTCTCAATGCGTCTTAAGTATTCACATCATGTCAAACGTATTCTGTATCGTCAGAACACGATTTATTCAGAATACGTCGTACGTATTCTGCATCCATATTTCGCATGGTTGCTACAGTGATGTGGTCTTCGTTGTGGTTGAGTTGAATGTATTATTCTGATGTATCATTTTCGTGGCGTATCAGTGATACGCCCGTACTTCGATGATAGAAGAAACCACTCGAAAATGATTGAAGTTCTCGCCATTTTAATATGAGGGAGTTAAGGGGAGTGCAGCTCGCCCTTGGGCTTGCCCTACGAGTATATGAGTGCAATTTCCCCGACATTTTATTACCGTTAAAAAATTTATACATCAGAAACGATCATACAGAAACGATGTACATAAATTCCTGTTATTTTCCATGTGCTGCTAACGTGACTTGTTGCTTCTTTTGTTTTGTTAGATCATTTTCACTTCCATTTTGCATCAGTCGTACATGAAGTATTATTTAGCGATAGCTGTTATTGGTGAGGAGAATTGAAGATATTCCCGTGCCCATGCGTGGGCGCATCACACGATGGACGTACCAACGGCTTCTATGATGTCGAGAAGGTGAAGCTGCTGCACTACGGTCAGCTCGGCCAGACGGGTACGGCTAAACTAAGTCTATCTTAACGTAAGTCTCTCACGGGTACGGACTAGGGAGACAGACCAACCAACCAAGACGGACCAACCAATTTTATTTGTTCAATACTGAATTGAACATTGCAATAACATGGGAGAAATTATGCACATGAAATTCCTAAATCTACTAATTCATTTAATTGTTTAAGGAAACGCTTGACATTTCATTGTATAAGAATAATCAACACTATATAGGGTGTTTTTTGTGCGGAGCAATTTCAATCATAGATAAAAAACTTAGAGCAAATCGATTTTCACGAATGATAAACTGCCAAAAAACTTCTTAGTTTCCGAGTTATATGGACTTAAAGAAACTTTAAAACTCAAAGTAGGACACCACGTGCGCGCCAATGTTAGCGCTAGTCTGGATAGGTCCGCCCCACTAAAGCAGTTTTTTTATTTTGACAAAAAACCTGCAAGCATTTTACGGTTGCGAAGAATTTGCAATTCAAATGTTCGTTAGGAAATTAACACTCAGCCATCAATGATAAACTTTAGTAGTTATTTCATCAAATTAATAAAACGCACAAACATTATTAAATGCTTAATACCGTTAAATGCTTGCAGTTTTTATTGTAAAAATCTCATAAAACATTTTTAGTGGGATCAAAACTATCGAGACTACACCTTTTTCACTTCAAATTAATCCAAGTGAAGTTCAATTTAATCCAGTCAAAGTCAAATTAATCCGAGTCAAATTCAAATTTATCCAACCCTAAGTTGAGTTAAGAATTGACATTATTACCAGTTAGTTTGATCGTTTTTGTGTTAAATATGTATCTATAGGATGTGAAGAGCGAGACAATCGTTTTTCCTTTAAGCAAGGAATACATAAAATTTCCGCCAGTGTTGCAATCTAAAGACAAGCTGTCGTAAAATGTGCTAAGTATCCATCATCAGGAGGCAGAGTGTGATTCAGATCTTTGACCGGCGTAAAAGATGCAAGTCAATTATAAAAACTTCGTATCATACTACTCATTGAAGTTATTTTAAAATTCTACACAGTGGTAGTGTGCATCCATTCAAATATTTATGTTCAATAGGTAATTTTATGTTACACATAGTAGTATCGAGGATTTATTTATACTAAAATAGAGATTTACATTCGTAGAATTCCACTTTATCACGTGTATGAAATCATATATACATGCAACTGCATAAGATTATCATTGGACGATATGTAGATTTAATCTGCAATTGAAATATAGGAACGAAGTATTTTTTTGCGCTCGTCCAAACGATTTTCGTAAAACAATTTACAACTTGTTTCATCGACACAAATGATATATTTGCCTTGGCCTATTAATTTGAAGGGATGACAACATTTTTACTGCTAATGCAAGAATGTATGTGTCGTAATGTACCATATAAATTGTATTCTTACGGAATCGTACATAAGTGCTCAGTGAATCACAATAGCATTTGTTTTTTAAGATCAAATCTGCACATGGTCCAATGGTAATCTTATGTAGCTGCATGTATCTGATTTCAGAAATAAATATGTGATAAAGTGGAATTTCACGCACGTAAATCTCTATATTGGTGCAAATAAATCCTCGATACTTTGATACTATGTGTATGTGTCACATAAAATTACCTTTTAAACACAGATATTCGAATGGATTCATATACTACCATAATGTAGAATTTTGAAATAACTTCAATGAGTAGCATAATACGAAGTTTTCATGATTGACTTGTATCTTATACGCCGCTCGAAGATCTGAATCACACTGTGCCTCCTGATGCTGGATACTTAGCACATTTTACGACAGCTTGTCTTTAGATTGCAACACTGGCGGAAATTATGTATTCCTCGCTGAAAAGAAAAACGATGTTCATGCTCATCACATCCAGTTGATATTTATTTAACACAAAAAACGATCAAACCAACAAGTGATAATATTAATTCTTAACTCAACGTAGGGTAAATTCTTTCAGAGTGTTTAAGTGTTCTTTTTTTTAAATGTATTGCAGGTCAACAAACTTTTACGGTTCGCCCACTTCAATATTAACGTTGTCATAGTATTCACGGGCTTATTCCATTTCTTCCTTTTCAATTTGTAGCTACAGGTAAGAAATATTCGTTCTGGTATTCTTTTAACTGATTAGTTGATTAATTAAATGATAGTAATATCCTGAATCGTTTAAAGAATGTATTCTCAGAAATTGAAATTATGCTCCTATGCTATGATATTGTTCAGAAATTTAATACGGTCCACGTCCTGTACGTCATGCTCTAGTTCGATGTGCGTCTGGTCTTGATATTTGGCATCGAATTTTTCAACAAATGCAAATGAAATGGTCTGTTGATTGAAAGTTACGCTGAGAATATTATTATTTCATGTGTTAGAACAGAGCAAAGTTAGATGTTTTGACAAAGCGCAGGTACGAAAGGGGCAAACCACGTCTTTTGACGGAGCGCGAGTCGGAGAGGTTTATCGATAAATTTCTGTAGTTTCCAGGAAACCGTTTGGATGATGTATACAATATGGAGAGAGAGAATGTTTTACTCCTTCGTTTAAGAGTAATTTTAAGTAGATAGGTGCATTCTTTCAAAAGTTACAGCTCCCTCAAAATTATCCCCATTTTACCCTATTTTTAGAGAGAAATGCTGTGTTCAAGTTTGTGTTTGCGCGAGTGGTCGAAAATGGCACGCCGGTCATGCTCATGCTACATCTAAAATGACAGTCAAGCTCAGTGTAATCGTATGAGAAAACCTAAAGAGAAAATAAATAAAAGAAAAAGACTTCGAAAAACGTAAAAATAAAATGGTTTTTAATTTCCTAACAGAAATTTTAAGAAAACTCAAGTTACAGTTAATGAAGAAAAAAAATTTCGGGTTTCATATCTTCTCGGTATTCTCCGCAACATCATGCGGACATGGGTCCATGGGGTAGATTGGAGATAGAGTGTAAGCCGGATATCACTAATGAGTAGCAAATGTCTACAAAAATTTTGGCAAAAACGCTTTAACAAACATACTCAAAATAAAAATTTATAGCTTGTTCAACATACGGACAAAAACATAACTTTTCCACGCTTCATATGCTCAAATTGCGCTTTATTTCATTTGTCTAATATCATTTTTCATTTTTCCTATTCACAGAAACGCTCTCTGGGGTAGTGATAGATGTATTTTTGAATCCTTTCGCAAGAGCAATTTCAAGTAAAAAATAAAGATAGAAACGTGTTTATATATTTATGTAGATATACATGTACCTACATACGTATGCACAGATACTATCCATGCATGTGCGGGCGCACTTATGTTTGCACACACGCACGCACTTATATAACTATATTTACGTATTGAAAATAAACATTAGGGGACAAATTTTAAATAAAAAACGCTAAAAAACAATGTATCTCCAATTACATCGAAAATGACAGTCGAGCTCACTGTAATCGTAAGAAATTATTTGGAAAAAACTAAAAGAAAAAATGACTTTGATTAATTTCATATAATAAAAAATGACTAATTTCATAATAGAAATTTTTAAGAAAGCTTAGGCTACAGTTTAAGGAACAACAATTACAAAAAAAGCAAAAAACATCTCGGGGCTTACATTCCATCGGTATTCTCTTCAGCATTATACGGACATGGGTACATGGGATAAAATGGAATACCATTGTGGCCGAATATAACTTCTGAGTGGCAAATATTTACAGAATTTGGCACGTAAAGGCAGATTAAATATTGGTTCAGAGTAATAATTTTAATTACTGAAATTTAGAGTTATTTCTGATTTGAAAGTTCAGTGCTAGTGTGCGCTGAACGCGCAGAAAAATTAAGAAAATTAAAAATGCAGTCCCGCAAAAGAGCTCCAGAAACTGAGCGAGCTTTTTGTCCTACGTTGGATGAACGGTAACTGATCAAGACATCGTTTCTCCGATTTGGTTTTTTGTTTAGGATATTGGATGGAAAATTTTCTACTACATCTGCATCTGCATTACTCTGAGGGAGGTACAGAGATGAGAACACTCGACGGGCTTTTTGGATCTTGAATCTGTTCGGTATTTGGGTCCAGTCGAGTTTTCTTAAAAGAGGGGTGGCGTGATCGTGTTTCTTGAAATTTCCTTTGCATACCACTTTGGCGGCGAAGTTAATGCATCTTTGCGACTCTCCTTGACGATATTGAGGTAAATCTCCCCACACTAGACTGCAGTAGTCCAGACGCGATAAAACTAAAGACTATTCCTAATAACTTAGATTTTTCATCAAGTGTGTTATTAATGCGATGAAAGAACATTAAAGTTCCGTTGATTTTGTTGCACATTGTCTCCACGTGTGATTTGAAAGTCATATTTTTGTCGATCCAAACAGCAAGATTTTTACCTTATCTACTGGTTCAGTTTTATCGTCTCCAAATGTTAGCGTAAATGGTGGTAAATTTCTGGTCGCATTCTGTGATCCAAAAATAATGCATTACGTTTTACTCGCGTAAAGTTTGAGGCCATTATGGTCATACTACAATTTCAGATTTCTTAGAAGGTTTTCAGCGTTGGCTCGTGTTTCTTTCAAATCCGCTGGCGAACTTGGCATGGCGATTTGTACGTCATCAGCATACATTGGGTGTTTTGTGTTTGCCGGCATAGTGGGGAAATCTTTGATGAAAATTGAAAATAGGAGCGGGCCGAGCATTGAACCATGGGATCGCCAAAATTATTCGGTATGAATTGTGACATTTTGTTATTCATAGGAGTAGTATCGTAACATTATGCGAATAACATCTTCAACCAATGAAGAAAGTGGGCTTTTAACATCCTCCTCGTACGATGCATCATTTCAATGATAAAAACTCTGATTTAATTGATCTCAATTTTGCAACCGCAGCGCAAATAAGAAAGTAAATAGCCCTGTAACCAATACCTAAGCGGTACGTGCTCGTCCGAGCATCGCCTCAACTGAGTTGAACAAAATATTGCGCAGGGGCAGTTAGTGCTGACAGAAACAAGTGCTTCTACTATTGAATAAATTGGAAAAGACTTGCATCAAGGATGTATTGTTTTGGGGTACCTTCTAGAGTATCACGACCCGCTTGAGCAATCGCTTATAATTCTCTAGGACGGGGAAAGTCTGGGATATTTTCTAATACGTTTTCATATATTATTGGAATAAATGAACAATTTAAATCACGTTTAATATTGGATGTATACTTTTGAAGATTCTCCTTGAATCTTGAAAATTGTAGTTTAATCATACGAGATGCAGAGGAGCAAACATCTCTAGTGCTTTACAGAAAGAAAGTTGGTATTCCTAATGACGACATGCTCGGGAACTCCTTGAATTCCCTTTTCAGGAAAAGTTTGGGGTAATGCTTCAAGTTCCTATTCCTGAACTACTACTGCACATAAGCTGACGCTTCAAATTACTCCCAAATTGAAATAAAAAATTTTTCTGTTTGTATTTTCGTGATCAGAATTGTAATATATTTTTTTAAGGAGAAAATGTAAGTAACTTCTCACCACCACGTGTTAAGTCAATTTTCTAAATAACTGTAATTTAAACAGTTTTGATTTCATAAAAAAACATCGGCATCTACGGATGCTTTATTTCCAATTGAAGCATGATACATATCACCTTTTACATTGGTTTTTGAAATGCCTAATAACTAACACCAGGACGCCATGACGCTTTCCCCCGGTCAAGACCGGTACCCATTTCAGACACCTGGGTAGAGTGGGGTATTGTGCTTACAATTTTTTCTCCTATACCCAACAGAGAAAATCGCCACCAGCGCCGAGACTCGAACCCGCGTTTCCAGCACGGAGTCAGGTCCTATAGACACACGGCTATGACGAGCTTACCTCCACAGTATGCATACAATTTCCAATGTACTCTAAATTGAAGCTCGTGAAATTCTCTAGTTGCTATCATACCCCTAAAATATTGATTTTTGCATGGTGGAGGTAGGTATGTGAATATTTTTGTAGCATTCAACATTTGCACCCCAAATTGCCATAAATGTAATTTTTCCCTCTTTTTCTCTGCTATGCTTTCTTTGTGTAATTTTATTAATCTTAAATTATTTATTTTAAAAATTGATCTTTTTATTATTAATGGGATTAAAATGATTCGTTTAATAATAATTAATTCTCTGACGAGCAAGTCCCCCAAATAGCATGCCTGACTGACAACACTTGACCTGACGAATGGTTCCTCAAGCCGAGAGGGTTTCGTCGCGTCTCTTGTGTGTTTGTGAAGTTATGTGGGTGATGATCTCGTTCTGATAATGAGAAATCACCTGCTTCAAAGGGTATGATAACGTTGTTTGAGATAGCAATGGGGAAATTAAACCAGGGTAAAATTATGGACTACTCTAGTGTTTATTCGTAGAGGGAGGTCAGCGAGTTCTTGACGGTCCAGGACGGAACTGGAGTTTTGGACACGGCACGTCTTCGGAAATTTAGCCAACTGGTATGGGGGGAACCACAGGACTTGAGACTCGTGGAATAACGTAGGTGGGAGTACGTCAGACGTGTGCCCAGTGATTTCGGGCAAACCGGGAATCAAGCAGCAGTTAAAGAGACAGTCAGTCAGGCCCAGATCTGTAAGCAAGAACGAATTGAATAAGTTACCCCACTAAAGGTTTTCTTCCACCCACTGCACACTATAGCCGGCACGTCCGGCATTAGGCGCATCCCTGATTTACCCAAAGAAATAAAGAAAGAAAGAAAAAAGAAAAACATTTTGTTTCTAATAAGTATAACATGAAACCTTTTCTAATTTCTCAACTTCCCGAAACAGTTGAAGTTCATCATGTGATAAATTGCGAAGAAATTCACTCAACATTTCTTTATTGGAACACTGTCAATAGTTGAAATGTACTACCTATGAAGTCTATAAGACGCAACGTTTCGATGTTCAAACATCATCATCAGGCTGAAAATATACAGAAAATTGATCAGTCACATTGGTAAAATGCAAATCTGATTCTTAAGCTATATGAGACTAGAATGGAAGTTGAAATCACAGCACAAAAATATTTTATAAATGACTAGATATAAAGTTTGTACAACAAAAGTATGTATACACGAGATCAGGTACAGTAACAGTATTGCACACTATAGATGCTCATTGGACAAGCGATAGGGGCGAAATAACCGAACGATCAGCTGCCTCGGACTACCAAGCTGCGGTTTCAGAAAATAATTTTAGAGCAAAAAAGCCATTCGTGTTTTCGTTGAGAACAGGCTTAAGTTTATGAATGTGTAACGCTTCTATAATTTGAATGTGCTCTTTTTTAATTACGTTATATAAGATTTTTGTGTTAGGGTATAGATCTTCATTTGATGGTTTGCAACTGTGGTCAATGCGGAAATGGTTGAAAATAGAACCTTGGTATTTATGGGCGGTTCATTAATAACTGGTTCGGATTAAATGAAATATTTTACAATAACACAAAAATTAAATTTCAAATGCTACTAGCATTGGCGCGAAAAAGTTCAACGAATTCAAATAGATGAGAAGGATCGTTGTACAATACCAGCCATAACATTTGCAACACTCCTGGGACAAAACGAGAAAGTCAAAACAACCTAAAATAGTGTGACCAAAGTATATTCAAACAGTGAAAGGGACGACACATTGTCACACAATATTAACTATATGTTAATATGTAACTATATGGGAATATGTTCCACATACATGTAGATTAAACACATACATATATATATCCATACACATGTATGCACATATACATACATACGAGCCTCAAATGGGCGTACATACATGTACTTAATATTCGCATACAAGCAATCATATTGCATATGCATAATACAAATATGTCTTGATTGTTGTATGATGTAAGGAAAGATTAGAAAATTAGCACTAAAAATTCCTGACTTCTTTTCCAGTACGTACTGCAGTTCACACTCATTGTGTAGACGCCAGATAGAGAGCTATTTTAGTTTTGAATTCTCTAAGTGTTTGAAGGGTTTTGATGCTCTGGGGAAGTTTGTTCCACAGTAAGGCGTCTAATACTGACAGAGCTTTCTGCCCGATGTTAGATGAATGGTATTTGATTAAGCCATCACATCTATCCGGCTTTAGGTTGGTGACGGTAGGGGGATGGAATTTCACTATTTCAGCATTGCTATGAGGAAGATATAAAGGGGAGAATAAGTATTGGGCTTTGTGCACCAGAAACCTATCCTGGATATGAGCCCAGCCGAGTTTATTCAGGAGAGGTGTTACGTGATCATTCTTTTTGAATTTTTCGTTGAATACAACCTTAGCTTCGAAATGCATGCATTTTTGTAGATATTTTTGAAGTTATTTTGGTATATTTCCCAATACCAGGCTACAATAGTCAATACGTGATAAGGCCAAAGATTGGACGGCCAATAATCTAGGTTCTTCGTCAAGCATACTTTTTATACTGATGAGTGATTAGAATCATTTCCAACCGTTAGAGTTCGATTTAGATTTAGAATATTTTTTATTGCAACTTTTGACCCAAAAATAATGAATTGTGTTGTACTCGCGCTTAGCTTCAGACCATTTTGGTCATACCATGACTTGAGGCTGATCAATAGGGCTTCGGCTCCATTTTTCGTCCGTGGTATTTCTGATGCAGAGCTTGTCATTTCAATTTGGACAACATCTGCATACATAGAGATCGAGTATTAGAAGCCATTGGAGGGAAATCGTTGATGGAAATTGAAAACAATTGCGGACCCAAAATGGATCCTTGACGAACACCAAAGTTATTTTGAAGGAATGGGGACAACTTGTTATCTAAGAGGACTGCATGAGATCGATTTAATAGGTAGCTTTTAAACCAATGCGTATCAACTCCTAAGTTCAGTATTTTTCGTAGGAGTTGATCATGTTCGACGCTTTCGAATGCTTTAGAGAGATCGAGTAGCAGTAAAAGTTTACGATTTAAAAATTGTCTTAATCAAGCATCATCATCACGAGACCGCAATGTTAAACACTCTCCACAAGATCTTCCAAGAGAATATACAGTCATAACACTTTTAGCCTAGCTCGAATACTTATTTAAAGAAATATTCCTAGACCCATTTCTTCACTCATACCTTTACAAACAGATTCTGGATATGACGCTGAACAGGATCTGAATAAAGAAGATGGAAGTGATTATTGTATTTTAGGTATTTTAGTATCACTTATGTCAAACCTGCGAATCTTAAAAAAATTACTCGTTCTTTTATTAGTGTGTACACAAAATCCATCCTGATTGACGAAGACATACTTGAAAATGTCCCATTATTTATTATTGTTGTTCTGGTTCCTCACATATGGACAGATCCTGTCGTGTTAGTACTAAATGTTTGAGTGAAAAATTTGTCAAAAATGAGTAATCTGAAAAAAATTCTCTCCAGCTCTACCCTGAGGTTTATGAAACGTATAGAGTATAATCGATACTACAGAAACAAGAAAACGGTGGAAATAAAATTCAAAATTTTCAAGTGTACAATACAAAATTCTAATAAATAGGGATTAGAGAGACATGCATTCGCTACCTAAAGAAATGGGAATAAATTGTACAATTTATAAATGGCTTTCCCTGAAAAGAATGCTGTGTTGAAATTGTAAGGATAGATTCACTAAATGACAGTCAGTTGCACTGATATCATCAGTAGAGGCCTTATTACACTTTTCTGTGTGATTACGACCTGGCTGAGTTGAGGAGTGTCATCGTATATTTGGCAGATATCTTACAGAACTCCGCCGGTGTAAATGAACAGCCAAAAACAGTTATCACTCGAGCCAAAAATCAATCTACTAATAAGAGTATTCAAGACAAATGACCTTCCAATTTATCATTCAATGCAAGTAAAACTGTACAATTTCACATAGTGATGTAAAAGCCTGCCCGTGATACAAATTCATTTCATTTTCAAGGTATTGCTCTATAGTTCCCGTAAAACAGTACTTTCAGGGATCAGCTCTATTTCAATATTTCTAAACACATCCAAAATAAATTCATCATCCGCTGTAGAATTCTAATCTTCTTTTTATCTCGATTAAATTCAATAACAGACAGCCAAGTTTTAGATTACAAACCAATACCGGTGTACCGGGAATGGCAATGCGATATTGGCTAATGACATGTGAAAACAAAATTATCACGCACCTAATGAGCCTCCAATGTTCCATTTTTCAATGTTTCCAACACTAACGAGCTCTAGGGCCAAGTATTTGCCTTATCGCTTCTGAAGAACTGAATTATTTGATAGTCTCTGATTTGTAACAAAAGAAATGTTTATTTTCTTGACTCCTGTTTGTAGACTAGAATTCAAAGGGCGATTGTTAGGAAATCTAATACGCAAGATAAAATGAAGAACCAATGTAAAAGGGAACATTCTTTTAATAACAAACGTTTCGGAATCTCCGATTCCATCATCAGTGCTGTAAAACAGAATAAAAAACGATAATGAAAAAATTGCGAAAAAGCTACAAGAACATAATATCAATATACCTACATTGAACGAAAATAGCTAAGCCTAACCACTAAAAAATAAAATTTCTATCCAACATTCGAAGCCATACGTACACATGCACCTAAATTCTAGCAATCAAACCAACACACAATAACATCTACACAAAGTAACAGGACCACACACACACACACACACATCCGAACACACTCCTATTCACACAGTTGGGGCAATATTTAATTTCATCGCACTTTGGTCATTATTTAACTGAGGTTTATGGGTGAAGATAAACAAGGATTCTAAAATTCTAAGGTCAAATTCTTCTGGGGTTCTACAAAGTGTGGAGAAATTGGAATTTTTGAAAGGGTGGTTTGAACTATGGCAATGATCTCGGATAGCTGACTGGGAGGGAGATGAATAGAATATGGATGAATATGGAGATGTATTTACAAAGGTTATATTAAAACAAGTGTCACTACATTACTGCATAGAGCATATCGTATCTCTAGTTCTTATAAAATATTTCACGAAGAAGTGGAATATATCACAAAGTTACTTGTACAAAATAAATACCCTGTCTCTTTGGTCAACAATCTGGTTAAAAAGTTTTTAGACAAAAAACTTTTCCCTCCTGCAATTCTGACCGCACCAAAGCAGAAAGTTTTCATCGAGCTCCCTTTCTTGGGCTATCTTAACAAGGAGATGAGAAATTGGAACTTTTATCCCTGATACACTCTCATTTTACTTTCATTGACGTGGTTCCATTTTATAGAAATAGTTTTAAAATAAATTCATTTTTTAAAAGGAAAGAGCGTTTGGAAGAGTGCCTGAGAAGTGGTTGTGTATATTTGTATAAATGTGATTGCTGCCTGCAGTCCTATGTTGGAAGTACCGCACTCCAGCAATTTATTCGTCACAGCCAACACTCTGGTATCTCCCATAGAACCGGCCGTCCATATTCATCTCCCTCCCAGTCCGCTATCCGAGATCATTGCCATAATTCAAACCACCCTTTCAAAAATTCCAATTCTTCCACACTTTGTAGAACCACAGAGGAATTTGACCTTAGAATTTTAGAATCATTGTTTATTTTTACCCATAGACCTTAGTTAAATAATGACCAAAGTGCGATGAAATTAAATATTGCCCCAACTGTGTGAATAGGAGTGTGTTCGGATGTGTGTGTGTGTGTGTAGTCCTGTTACTTTGGGTAGATGTTATTGTGTGTTGGTTTGATTGCTAGAATTTAGGTGCATGTGTACGTTTGGCTTCGAATGTTTGATGGAAATTTAATTTTTTTAATGGTTAGGCTTAGCTATTTTTCGTTCAATGTAGGTATATTGATATTATGTTCTTGTAGCTTTTCGCAATTTGTTCATTTTCGTTTTTTATTCTGTTTTACAGCACTGATGATGGAATCAGAGATTCCGAAACGTTTGTTATTAAAAAAATGTTCCCTTTTACATTGGTTCTTCTTTTTATCTCATCTATCCTGTTTGTAGACATGTCAGCTGTACGTGTAGCAGGTTGAGTGTATTCACTGGGTGTGGAAAGCGTATTCGTTTAATGTTTTCTCAAAATTAGCGTACCTCAATGACTAGGATTTTTTGATCTATTTGATCGTGTTTGTTCTCGTTCACTGAATTGCACCAGAATTTAAAAGTGTGTTTCCGTGTAAATATTTATCATGTTGTTTATATAGGTATTTGCTTTCCCATGTTATTTTAACTGATGTTTAGAATACCATACTAATAAAGCGAAATTTTTCAATAATGTTTGAAGAAGGTAACATATGTACTAGGTCATGAAACAGGTAATTTTTCTGGATGAGTACATTTATCATTTATTACATTTATATTTGTACATTTATCATTATAAGTTCATTTATTTATCTTATTGGAAAATCCCTCCTGACCGAATGTACCACCTCCGCAAAGCCCCCGACCTACGATCAAGCTCATACCGAAATTTCAGCGTCAAGCTTAATTTGCACACGTTTTGCCGACGAACTGGAAGACTTGGAACGATCGCTTGAGATTGAGCCTACTCTCACTTCAGCCAACGGTCACAGTCTCCTCCACACGGTAACAGCACAGCTTGCATCTCAACAAATCTAACAATGAAATTATCGATCTGTAAAAAAGCCATCAAGACGGTATTAACTTTAGAAACAAAGATTAATACGCAAAATTTTGTAAATTTTTAAATGAAAATCATGATACCTTCACCTTAACATTATAACCAAATAACATTGATCAAATTCAATATTCGCCTCTTACCGATATATCACATCCAGTGAACTGGGTAACGGTGAACATGAGGTTAAAACAAATGTTCCGTTAGACCTCGCAAATATACAACCTAGAATGGACATCGGTCTATAAAGATAAATAAAATCAAAGTAAAAATTAAAATGCTAGGAGTCTCAATAATAAAATGGATGAAATAAGAATAATGTTGATTATCAGTGACATCGACATTTTATGCGTATCTGAAACATGGTTTGACTGCCGAGTCGAAAGTTTTCATATCAATATCACCGGGTACCCATTGTATCATTATGACAGAATCAAGAATAAAAAAGTATCGGTTCATACATTTTCATGATAGACTTCTTTTCAATATCCCTATTTCCAAAAAGGGAAAAGTATGAAGATATAAAAATGGTGTGGATCAATGTTCAAGCAAACAAACACAAGTCGCTCATTATCGGTAGTCTTTACATTTCAGACATCCAGCAGCTGTACATCGAACATTAGAGTTCATTGAAGACACGCTTGAATTGATCTTAACAGCGAAAAATTATTTTACTGTTTTGTGGATTCCAACGTAGATCTGACAAATGGAAATAAAATCAGCTACGTCCAATATTATGCAGACTTAATTAGTCGCATATGATTAAATAATCAACGTGTATTACTGATACATCCAAAACTTTTTTAGACCTAGCAATTGCAAACAATCCACAAGCAGTTCTAAGTGCAGAGATTTTACCCTCCTCTTTCGATTCCGATTCGGTAGTATGTCTCTAATTAATTGTGGGCTTCAAGAAAAGCTATTCGATAGGTGGAGCGGAATCCGCAATATTGAAAACACCGATGATGTCAAATTACAAGTTTCGCTTTTAATGAAAATTTTGTAGCAGCCCTTAATGTATGCACACCCATCACCACAAGGAAAGGTTAGCCAAGACACGCTAAATGAAAACAGATCAGACAAAACATTTGAGTTAAGCTTAAAGAAATTTCCAGCAAGAGCACAATCTGAACAAATCTTACAGATCTCTTCGAAACCTATATTAACATCACGAGAAGATTCTACGGAGAAAAGTTTGTGGAGTAAAGTAAGACCACTACCACAAAGAACTGTTGCGACAAAACGAAATTTAAAAAAATTGTTGAAAATCGTTGGAGTAGTTGCTCAGAATAAAAATTCAAACTGCATAAGTAAAAAAACCTCTCAAAAACAGCGAAAGATTTCAATACTTTCTTCTCAAAAGTTGGTGCAAGAAATTTTGATGAAGTGTCTAGGCTCGTTCCCAATACTCGTACAGGTGCAAATCCAAGCAATGTTTCATCCCCTAATCTGAGAAACAAATTGTTGCAAAGGCCAGTTAGTATTACAAAGATATGAAATATTTTATACACACTAAAAATACTATAGCAGTTGGACATGGGGACATAGATGAATCACACCTACTTCATTGCAATCAATAGGCTTACAGAAGGAACACTACCACTAAAGATGCATTACATAACATCACAGAAAAAATATACAATAATATAGACCAAAAAAGTTAGCTTTCTTTCTACTGCTTGATCTTTCCAAAGCGTTTGACAGTGTTGAGCAAAGAACAACCTGCAAAAATATCGAACCTCAGAATAAACACATAGTGGTTTGAAAGCTGCCTACTGAGCCGCCCTCATGCAGTACACTTAAATAATGAAATATCACCATCCATACTTTGGCATTCCCTAACGTTCAATCTTTGGCCCACTCCTATTTTCTATTTTCCTTCAAGATTTCCTCACCATGCTAGTGAACACAATTTCAATGTACGTTGATGATGTCCAAATTGCCATGACAAGTTCAATTACTGATTAGAAAAAACATAAGTCAAAGTGAATACCTTTTAAAGAACCTGAAATTGTGATATTACCAAAATGACCTTACACTTAACGTAAGTAAAACGCAATGCATTATTTTTGGATCACAAAATGCGATCAGAAAATTCCCAAAATTTACGCTGACGTTTGGAGACAATAAAATCGAGTAAGTCGTCATATTTAAAAACCTTGGTACTTGGATTAACAAAAATATGACTCTCAAACGACACGTATAACCAATATACAACAAAGCCTAACCTTAAATGTTTTTTTTTCACTGCCTTGAAAACACACACTACGAAAAAGCTTGATGTGATTAAAATCTTGAAAAGCTATATTCTGTCTTTATTTTAATCGCATTTAGACTATTGCAGTCTAGTCAGTTGAAACATGCCTCAACATCTTCAAAAATAATTGAGAGAATGTTTGAACTTAGGAGCCAAAGTAGTGAGCGAGAGTAATTTCAAGAAACGCGATCATGCAACCCCTCTGTTAAGACAGAGTTTGTGGTTTGTGGTGCTCGCCGTGGCACAGTGGTTAAGGCATCGCCCTTCCATGTAGGAGTGGAGGGTTCGTATCCCGGCGCTGGTGCGGCGATTTTCCCAGTTGGGTATAAGGGAAAGCTCAAGCACAATACCCCACTCAACCCAGGTGTCGGAAATGGGTACCGGCCTAACGGGGGAAACCGTCATGGTGTCCTAAATATAGTGTTAGTTATGAGGCATTTAAAAAACCAATGCACATGATCATTTGTATCAGGCTTGATTGGAAATAAAGCATCCTAAGATGCCGATGTTTGTTTGTTAAGAAAACATGGTCGGGCCCCAATGCAGAGAGATTCCACATTCATGAAGCTCGACAAGTGCTGTCGTCTTTCTATCTCCCTCAGAGTAATGTAGACATTGTAAAGTTTCTTCCGTCCAATATTCAGAACAAAACAAACAAATCGGAGGAAAGATGTCTTAGTGAGTTACCGTTCATCAGACCTGGGACAAAAAGCTGTCTCAATTTTTGGAGCTCTTTTCTGGAATAAGCTTCCCCAACTAATAAAAAAACTCTGAAAGTGTATAGAATTCAAGGCAAACGTTTCACATCATTTTGTATCTCTGTCGTAAAGAATAACACTGCAACATTTCGTTGTAAATTTAAACTAAACGATCAGTAGTTTTGCCTTAAATCTGCTCACTGCTGCTTAGAGGTCAGCATCTCAAACTCTGCAAAGCTGAAATGCCTGTACTTGTTCAAGCGAATTTTATTTATTTCTTAATATCTTACCGAGAAGACCTCACCCTCAAACTGTGAAGCACAGTCCATTATAAAACCATAATTAGGTTCATTTGTAATCTTTCACTGAGAGAAATTTTTGAGACACCTGTGTGTCTCACACGGTTATTCGAAATATTTTGATACACAGTAGAATATTTCAGTTGACCACATATTAAAGTGATTGAGAGAGTTAAAATACTTATTCACGTTTAAAACGGATAAATTTCTTTTTGTAGAAAACCGAACTGTGTTTAGATTTTGTGAATGAAGTACAATTCTCTTAAAAACCCAAATACCTTCACTAATTTTTTTTCTAATTCTCAGCATTCTTAGATGTTGTCTGTACATTAGTGTACTCAGTGACCCGTCTGATAGAGTGAAATATTTATGTGGAATAAAATTGATTTACGTTCAAGTGTGTCATGGTTGACACACATGTGTCTTATGACACATGTGACACATGACACATAAAGGTGTCTTGGTAATGGGACAACATTTTTCTCAGTGATGAGTAGAAATTTTGTAGTTATTTGTTGCTCATGAGCGATACCGATTTATCACCGTGATTTATTTCATCTCATGTACCAGTGTCTGTGTGCTATAATTTGGAACGCCAAGAGAACGAAAGGCTTGAAATGTATTTTTTGTCCGTAGACTGTAACTTGATTTTTCCGATAATTCTATCAGAAAATTAGAAACGATCTCATTTTTGCGTTTTTGAGCTATTAGTCATGGATAAAAAATGTTTAACACGTTCGTCGCGTATTGGACCACATGTGTCTAAATTTTTAATTCCCGTTCTGATATAAATGAATGACATTTCATCTGTTTCGCGAGCTTTTAAATGAATAGCTTTTATCATACGAGGTAAAATGTTATTGTACAATTGTATTTTTCTTATGTCTAAGGAAGAATAAAACTGTATTCGAGCAGCAAAATCGATCTCCCAATTCTGCTACTTCCAACCTAACCAAACCAACCGTAAACAACGCGGAGACGTGATGAATATGTCATATTACAAGTAAATGCAATTTATTCCATTAAAGGACGTTCAATGGAATTTTCCTAATGGTAATTTTTATTTGTTCACAAATAAATGAATAACCTAAACGATACGTTTGTCAATCACACATCACTTAATTCCTAGTATTGTTGTTATTAGCCTCATGCATCAGTGTGTGCAAACATTTCATCAGTACAAAGTCAATTATTAACTTAACATCAGCGATACGCCGAGTCTGTAGTATTTCCAGTCTCCACACTTCAACAACATTCGTCACTGACGTAAAACTGTTCAGCACGTGTTCCAATGCTTATAGAAATAAAGACTTTCTGGCCTCCTCCCAAAACTCTTTCTATATTCTTCCATCAACATTTTATTTGACTATTGGCATGGATGTTAAGAATACCTCTAATGGCTTTAGCTCAAGAAAAACTTTCAAGTTAAGAATTATTCAATAACCAATGTTATGACAAATTTGATGCTACAGCGTTGCTGGAAATAAACTTTTCTCTTTCATTACATTTTTAGGAATCATTATTTAAGTAGGAAATATTATAAAGTGGTGTGTTTGAATTAAATTTTATAGGTGGTTAACTGATAATATTTCGATATGCATGCACGAAAAAACTAGTTTTAAATTTCTGACATGTCAACCTTTTAATTTCAAAACAGAATTATTTGCTTCTGCCTCTTCTTCTCTCAAGATTATTCCCGGATATCACAGAAACCAAAACTTATATGTCAATGTAAGGGAAGACTGTCAAGAGCGTTTTGCATGTGTGTCTCTGTCATTATACTTTTTATTATTATATGTTCATAATCTTAACCTTCATCTAACCTAGAAGAATTTGATCATAGGAATACATTTCAAAGTTCTTCTCGCATTTTTTGTATAAACATTGGCATGAGCTGTCATGACATCCACGTACGTCTCCCAACTAAGAATATTAATTGGATTTTTTGTACAACTAGTATCATGCAGAGTACGGTTCCATCCCATCAGTCTACCGAAAATAGCACTGAGATACAGACTATGCAATCAAAACTACAACCATATACAAATGTATGGCCTATACTGATAGCATAGTTCAATTAACGCTCAGTTTCATTGATCAAAGAGCCCCCTTCATTACAAAATACAAGGATAGCTTGAAATTTTTCCACCCTTTATATGTATAATTTTCCAATGATTACTGTCAATACGCTACCTGCTGACAGCTCACTTCCTCTGTCTTTACATTAACAAAATGCGCTACTTGAAAATCTTCCTTTAAATTCACGAATATGTTCAAATAGACATGTGAATTCCAATTTTCACTAGTCAAAGTAATATCGAGTACTTTGAGCAATCGATTATTCACAAGATATTTACGCAGTATTGCGTTTGCCGTTTCTTTGAGTCTCCCTTTCCTATGAACTGTTTTGTTATTAGCATTCTCAAAACATTCTCTATATTTGCCTTGACACCTATACGTTTCTTCGTATAAGTTGTCTGATCGTTTCATTCTGTCGCGCTCTGTTCCGAATCTGAGTCTATCCTACGGCATTCTACTGCTCGTGGTTTAACTTTTCTCTATCCTTTAGAACCAATTACTAGGATTAGATTTGCTCAAGCCGTTGTTGGTTCTCTCAGCTACTGATCCGATCGCCCAAGAGATCTGCGAGATCTGGGGATATTTTAAATCATTCGAATAGACCTCCTACTTCTCAAATGTTCCTCCCTCGTATATGATCACGTGAACTCTGTTATGTGCACCCTTTTCATTTTCGGAAGAGCCCAATAAACCTTACGTCGCTTTGATACACCTGCGGTCGGCCACCGTAATGTACATATGAGAGATGCTTCCAACCGTGGGCCCTCACTAACGTACCCACGTCCCCACCTGTTGCGTCGTAAATCACCAAAATTAAAAAATATGTTTGATGGTCTCATAACGTATTATTAATGATCTAAAAATTGATATGCCACAAAGTTTATGACAGATATCCTGAGGATATACTCCATTGGGTTAAGAGAAATCAGTCTGTCTGTCTGCTCGAGGTCTTGTTCAATTCGAGTGGAGCATCAGATTTTATTACTAGTTTTTTTTTGAGCAGAGTAACCTTCTATTCAGTTCCTTCTGTCCTGTTTGATGAGCCTCGCTTAAATTACCTCCTCCTCTTTGATGGGGCTTAACTTACTTAACTACTTAACATGACTAGTTTGCCCTCTGGGCTGCACTAAATACCTTAGATTGCTGATGATTCGCTTGATGGTAGGAGAAAGTCTTTGACGTAACTTCCTAACGCTTGATGGTAAGAAAAAGTCTGTGACGTAACTTCCTAACACTTGATGGTAGGAAAAAGTCTGTGACGTAACTTCCTAACATTTGATGATAGGAGAAAGTCTGTGACGTAACTTCTTAACATTTGATGATAGGAGAAAGTCTGTGACGTAACTTCCTAACGCTTGATGGTAAGAAAAAGTCTGTGACGTAACTTCCTAACACTTGATGGCAGGAAAAAGTCTGTGACGTAACTTCCTAACATTTGATGAAAGGAGAAAGTCTGTGACGTGACTTCCTAACACTTGATGGTAAGAAAAAGTCTGTGACGTAACTTCCTAACATTTGATGATAGGAAAAAGTCTGTGACGTAACTTCTTAACATTTGATGATAGGAGAAAGTCTGTGACGTAACTTCTTAACATTTGATGATAGGAGAAAGTCTGTGACGTAACTTCCTAACACTTGATGGTAAGAAAAAGTCTGTGACGTAACTTCCTAACACTTGATGATAGGAGAAAGTCTGTGACGTAACTTCCTAACACTTGATGATAGAAGAAAGTCTGTGCTGCAAAGTTATTCTCTGAGAGTATTGCGGCATTAATGTTATATTTAGTTCAAGTATGGGAGTTTCCCGCACCTCTTCTCAATCCTTGTCATAACGAACGAGTTCTGGGTGACCTTTGAGATTGTCTCATCAGGAGCATTTTGCGGCCTGTCGTCTCCCCCTGGACTGGAGCTGCCGCTGCCGTTTCTCCCCACTCTCCAGTCAGTTGCTGCGCTCTTGTTTCCAATTTGCTACCTCGCTGGAAGCTCTTCTCAGACCTGCCGATTCTAGAAACTTTTTGCTCTCAATTTCTGGTGGAAAATTAACAAGTTTTCAAGTTGATAAAAAGTTGAAATGTAACTGAATCTCCCTTCTGTCTTAACTAAATTTGTTTTGGGGATTCCATGTCGGGATCTCGGGTTTGTTTGAGCTTAGCCTAGAGAGGCTGTTTTTTATATGGAATGTAATGAGGAGAGTTTAACATTGAACTAATAACTTATGATTATTTCATGAACATTATCTCACAATTATGCAGGGCTAACCATGGTAAAAAATCTTAAAGTACGTATTATAAGTTTATATCAAATTGCTGAAACGTCAAACACCTATTTTCAATATATTTCAACGTCAATTTCAACTAAGTAAATCAATTTTATATCTAGAAAATATTTCATCAGTTTTACAGATATTTGGAGAACTGTTATAATATTATCGCATTCTTAAAATCATTGTTACGAAGTCATTTGCCCTTAAACTGTTTGTATATCTGATGTTTACACCCACTACTTTTTTCTTTTATTTTTTATGGACTTTGCTTTTCTGCTCTCTCTACGCTACTACCTTTAAGGTGCCAGTCCTTCCTCGTAATAGTGAATGGGGATTTTCGAAAAGATCGCTTCGAAACCCAGGCTAAACACACAAAGAACTGCTATCAGTGACAGTTTACAGATCTATTTGAAGTAGTAAGAAAGATGATCTGAGCCACTTATAAATTAAGCGCGTGATGGGAAAGAATCTCGCAATAACCTAGCTGATTAAAAACAATCCTGCGCTTGATTTTAAAGGCATGAATAGGACACTCAACACGAACACAATAAAGTGATATATAGCTCTCTCGCTGGTTTCTGGGTGATATTGTTTTGATTTTGAGCATCCAGACTAGTATTATACACTTTAATACAGATAAATTGAAGGTGAAAATCGCGCGGATGGTCATTTAGTAACTAAACTTGGAAACTGGAGGAAAAACTCTATATCTTAACGCTAAATGTAATTTAACATCGAGAAACAGAGGGACGACAACACTATCAGCGTCGGGTATGGCGCTGTAACGATGCCCAGTCTGTAGAGCCCTGAGAAAGAAACGCTCTCTCTTTCTGTAACGGCGTCGTCATGAGACCGTCTCGCACGAGCTGCTTACGCGTGAGTTACCATTTATTAATAGCGTATTTAAATCCTATTTTAAGTATAAACATTGATAAATATTTACGTAAGTTTAAATGTTTTACTAAATAAGTAACATCTGGTTTTATTTTTCATGGGAAAAGCATAAAATAAAAATTTAGAAAGAACACTGAAAGGGAGAATTACTGTTGACGTCATCATCAGGGATCTAGGAGGGGTGAGTCATCGTTCGAATGTGGCTTGATTGCGTTGTTGGGGCGAGTCTCCGAGGTGTGAAAAAACGTAATGTGAACAAAATTATTTTTTGAATAGGAATGGCATCGGCTTATCATGTTGAGCGTTATGAAATGACGCATAACACCCATATGTATAAACAATAATATCATTTACACATCTACAAATGAAGGCAGTTCTAAAAATTGTTTGAACAAGCTGAAGCACAAAGTCAGGAACGTTACAATAAACACGATTCACACCATAACCACATTGTCGAAAAATCCTTCGGTTAAAAAGCCATACGAGTTCGAAATCCAAAATGTATTGGAAAAGAATTTGTACCTAATGAATTCAAGGAAAATAAAAGTTGAAGCTGGCGCTGCTACATGCTTATATACACAAAAGACAGTTTGCTTTATGTTGAGTATTTTCAGAATAATTTCTAATTCTGTCCGTTTCAACGCAGGCCATCAAACTTAGGTGCAGTGATTCCTGGGAGTGTGCAAAGACTACTGGAAATTTATTAACCCGTGCGATCTCAACAATTTTTTTAACATAAACTTGTCAATGTAAATTGATATGTTATTTGCAAAATACTTCAAACGCGACCAGAATGAGCAATTTAGGAGTGTTTTATCAGAAGGCCGCGGGGCTGACCAGGGGATGGAGTGCCCATGAAAAAAAATAAATGAAGGGAAAAATCAGTTCATGTTCAATGAAGATGATACATAAAATTTATTGGTTTTTAAATGTTTCAACGTATACATCCTTAGTTGATGAACATATCATGCATGGGCATCACAAAAGCCATGCCACAAGTTGAACAAAAGATTGAGAGAAGTTTTCAAAACATATTCCCTTGGTTGATTTATTTGATGTGTCTGAATGCTTACAAATGCTGTAAATACTGGTGAAAAATTCCTTACAGGACAGTTTCCGCTTACATTCGCCCATGAGCTTGAACTTCTGCGGCAGCGGTTGATTTTGTGGAAAGCACAAGGGGTGGAAGGAAATGATTCTGCACTTAAAGCACCTCGACCTGTCCGAAACTTAAAACTAGTTCTTCGTGCATGCACACTAACAAGTATCTAGAATTTTGCTCACGAAACTTACTGAATGATACATCAATTTTTTGGAATTTCTTATCAAATGACGCAGACACAAAACTTCCCGAGAATCAAGAGAGCGAAAAGATTGACGTATGAAGCTAACCCTAAAATTTTACAGCGCTCCCAGTAACATGGGAGATTTAACGGACTAGTGTTTCGAGTACACACATCAACATTTTTCAAGCTCGAGGACACTTGCTCCACCACTCATTAATTTATTCTAAATTTTCTAGAAAAATAATACTGGAGCAAGAGATTGTCTAGAGTGAGAAACTAGAAAGAGTTGCCACACAAGGCTAACAAAACATTTTACTCACCAAATGGTAGTGAGCAAAAACGAATTTTTTCCAGAAAGTGTAAAAATGAAGTTGGATGTTGTACTTAAAAACTCCTCCATACAAACTTACTCATATTTAATTTGTCGAAGTAAAACAAGAGGTATTTTAATGCCTATGGCAGTGGTTGAATCAACTGCTGACAATGGGATAAAATAGTTTGCTATTTATCCGTAACAGAAAAATTTGAAATGCTCTTCTAACATGGTAAAATGCACTCTTAAATAATTTTAAGTAGTGAGAAAGGGCTGGCCGAACATAATTTACGGAAAAATCGCTCAACACACTCGTCGAAACCCATTAAATAAACTAACTCACAGAAATGAATTCCATTACCTGTTCATGATATAATATGTCAGAAATATCTGGGACGATTGATTTATAAATCTTAAGACCAGATTGTGCTTATTTTGATTCATTGATTTAATGATATTCGTGGCGACAAAGATGTACGATGCTCACTGGGGTAGCGATAAATATCTTTTTGCAGCAGTGAGCCAGTGTACTGATTTTACTTACTGAAATACCTAGTTACTTCTGGGTAACACTTCAATGCTAACTAGTCGCCGTCGCTGAGCTGAGCTAACTAGTAGCTGAGCTAAAATTTCCAGTTTTCAGTCATTCACATCAAAATGAAATTTTGAATGAAATTTCGAGGCTCATTCTTTCGTTTTTCTAAATAATAACACATAGACATTCATGTTAGAGGTAGCTTCAATTGTAATTCAATTATATTACTGCAGCAGGTAACATCAATTTTAGCAAAGAAAAAATTACGTTTTGAAGATAAATATTTGAATAGATGCATACTGTCATTAATGTAAAATTTTAAAAACCCTTCAATGAGTAGTATAATAAGAAGTTTTATAATTGACCTGTATCTCCTGATGCTGCATACTTATCACATTTTACGACGGCTTGTCGTAAAATGTGAATACATAAATGTGAATGTGAATATTTTATGGGAAAATACACAAAAGACTGCAAGTCTGGCGGAAATTTTATGTATTTCTTGCTGAAAGAAAAAACTTTTGTCTCGCTCATCACATCCAATTGATACATATTTAACAAAAAAGCACGCAAATTAACGAGTGATTGTGTCAATTCTAAACTCAACTTAGGGATGGATTAATTTGAATTTGACTTGGATTAATTTAAAGTGGAAAAGGTGTAGTGTACACAACCCGTCAGAAATGAAGGGATTCGGTATTTTCCTTTAAATAAGTCTCAAGATATTATAGAATTGAGAGGGCGATTTTTTGGAAATCTAATACGCAAGATAAAAAGAAGAACCAAGATAAAAGGGAACATTCTTTTAATAACAAACGTTTCGGAATCTCCGATTCCATCATCAGTGCTGTAAAACAGAATAAAAAACGATAATGAACAAATTGCGAAAAAGCTATAAGAATATAATATCAATGTACCTACATTGAAGGAAAAATAGCTAAGCCTAACCATTAAAAAAATAAAATTTCTTTCAAACATTCGAAGCCATCCGTACACATGCACCTAAATTCTAGCAATCAAACCAACACACAATAACATCTACCCAAAGTAACAGGACTACACACACACACACACACATCCAAACACATTCCTATTCACACAGTTGGGGCAATATTTAATTTCATCGCACTTTGGTCATTATTTAGCTGAGGTCTATGNCGGATAGCGGACTGGGAGGGAGATGAATATGGACGGCCGGTTCTATGGGAGATACCAGAGTGTTGGCGGTGACGAATAAATTGCTGGAGTGTGGTACTTCCAACCTAGGACTGCAGGCAGCAATCACATTTATACAAATATACACAACCGCTTCTCAGGCACTCTTCCAAACGCTCTTTCCAATTAAAAAATGAACCTATTTTAAAACTATTTCTCTAAAATGGTAGCACGTCAATGAAAGTAAAATGAGAGTGTATCAGGGATAAAAGTTCCTTTCTCATCTCCTTGTTGAGATAGCCCAAGAAAGGGAGCTCGATAAAAACTTTCTGCTTTGGTGCGGTCAGAATTGTAGAAGGAGGGGAAAGTTTTTTGTCTAAAAACTTTTTAACCAGATTGTTGACCAAAGAGACAGGGTATTTATTTTGTACAAGTAACTTTTTGATATATTCCACTTCTCCGTGAAATATTTTATAAGAACTAGAGATACGATATGCTCTATGCAGTAATGTAGTGACACTTGTTTTAATATAACCTTTGTAAATACAACTGAAGAAATTGGTACATAATCCCGTAAATGTTGGTTTTCTATAAACAGAGGTGGTGAATGTTGAATTGGTTTTCTTTACGAGAACGTCTAAAAATGGTAATTTATCATTCTGTTCAGTTTCCATTGTGAAATTTATATATGCATGATATTCATTTACGTAGCCAAAGAATTTTAGGGCCTCTTCCTGTGAACGAAACAAAACGAATGTATCGTCTAAGTACCTGCGGTAGAAAACGGGTTTAAAATCGACGGGGCATGTGCTTAGAAACTGCATTTCTAAGTTCCTTAAAAAAGAATTAGCAACAAGGGTGGAGAGACTGGATCCCATAGCCAAACCGTCAGTTTGCTTGTAAATCCTACCATTGAAAACAAAAAATTTGTCTTTTAAAGCAATATCCATCAATTTTTTGAATTGCAATTTACTGTAGTTCCAGAAGCTTGCAGAGGTTTTGAATATTCGATCTAGAAGAATATCAATGGCTTCGTTCAATGGGACATTGGTATAAAGAGAGTCAATGTCATAACTACACATAAATAAATTGCTCAAGTTTGTCACATTAGAAAGATCCGCTATAAATTGCTGAGAATTATCAACGAGAAATTCACTTTTACAAAAATCGGACAGAATTGAAGCCAAATATGAACTTAATTTAGAATTATGACTACCGCAAGCTGATACAATAGGTTTAATCGGTACATTCTGCTTATGGACTTTAGGTAAACCATACATGATACCTAACTAGCTGAGAACCACTAGAACGGAAGGATTTGTAGAGCTCTTCGGGTAATATTCCGCAATCTTTATCTTTCTTTAGATGATAGTGAATTTTATTCTCCAGCTTAAGAAACAATGTTTTAGCATCGGAAGACTCTTCACGAAATTTTTCTTTGTCCGATAAGATGCGTTCTAACTTGGTAACATAATCTTGTTTGTCTAATATGACGACACCATTTCCTTTGTCAGGCATAGTAACATAAATTGAATTATCGGAAGACAGTCTCTTCAAAACTGAAAAATCTTTCTGCCCAAACACTGCACACGAATTATGATAACGGTCAAATTTGTTGAAGAATTTGTGCGCAAGCGTTCTCAGTTTGTTTTTAAAAATGTCAATTTTTATACCAAAAGCGTTACCAATTTTGGACAATTTGTAGTATAACTTCTCGAAACACAAAAACTACCTATAGAAATTTGTTATGTACTTAGGTACAAACTGTGAAATTCCACCACCAAAAGAGTGAACGGCTCACCACCAAAAGAGTGAACGGCGGAACGTGGACCTTACGCCCGATCGGTTAGTAATGAATCAACGAGAAAAGCAAGCTCAACATAGGGAAGGCGACAGAGAAAAGTGCTCAGCAGTCTTCGACGGTTGAGTGCTGCAAACCGTCCCAACGAATCTCCAGAAGCTGCAGCAGCCGCTGCTGATATTTAAGCATTCGTTTACAGTTAGGTAGGATCATTATAGTACGAGATTTCTTCTTGTAAAGGTCTGTTAGTGCCACCTTTTGACTTGTTAATTTAAAACTCAGCCGGCACTCTGAGAGAGAGTCTATGTAATCTCTGTGTAACTTCATTTCGACATATCCGATTTAACGTAATTACTAGACCTTTAATTCGTCACCATCGCTGCGTACTCCGAGTTAAGTTCTTTGGGATTGTCCATTATTTTATCATCCTCGATATTTGCTAGTTTCATCAAACTCTTGTCATAAGTGTGTTCACCCTTCGTTAAAACAGTAAATGTATGGCCGTACTAAGATTTGTCTTTAAAATATCCTGCTTAAATAAACCGTAAATTTGAAGGTCAACCTTGAAACGACTGACGAAGTAGGAATAATTGTATAATTGATTTGAAAAGATAAGAAGGCTACGACAATTCAATTTGCTAACAGGAAGCCCAAACTTTATGTCTCGGATTAGAGTTTGGGCTTCCTGTTAGCAAATTGAATTTCCATAGGTATTTTTTGTGTTTCGAGAAGTTATACTACAAATTGTCAAAAATTGGTAACGCTTCTTGTATAAAAATTGACATTTTCAAAAACAAACTGAGAACGCTTGCGCACAAATTCTTCAACAAATTTGACCGTTATCATAATTCGTGTACAGTGCTTGGGCAGAAAGATTTTTCAGTTTTGAAGAGACTGTCTTCCGATAATTCAATTTATATTACTAAGCCTGACAAAGGAAATGGTGTCGTCATATTAGACAAACAAGATTATGTTACCAAGTTAGAACGCATCTTATCGGACACAAAAATTTCGTGAAGAGCCTTCCGATGTTAAAACATTGTTTCTTAAGCTGGAGAATAAAATTAACTATCATCTAAAGAAAGATAAAGATTGCGGAATATTACCCGAAGAGCTCTACAAATCCTTCCGTTCTAGTGGTTCTCAGCTAGTTAGGTATGATGTATGATTTACCTAAAGTCCATAAGCAGAATGTACCGATTAGACCTATTGTATCAGCTTGCGGTAGTCATAATTCTAAATTAAGTTCATTTTTGGCTTCAATTCTGTCCGATTTTTGTATGAGTGAATTTCTCGTTGATAATTCTAAACAATTTATAGCGGATCTTTCTAATGTGACAAACTTGAGCAATTTATTTATGTGTAGTTATGACATTGACTCTCTTTATACCAATGTCCCATTGAACGAAGCCATTGATATTCTTCTAGATCGAATACTCAAAACCTCTGCAAGCTTCTGGAACTACAGTAAATTTCAATTCAAAAAATTACTAGATATTGCTTTAAAAGACAAATTTTTTGTTTTCAATGGTAGGATTTACAAGCAAACTGACGGTTTGGCCATGGGATCCATTCTCTCCCCCCTTGTTGCTAATTCTTTTTTAAGGAACTTAGAAATGCAGTTTCTAAGCACATACCCCGTCGATTTTAAACCCGTTTTCTACCGCAGGTACTTAGACGATACATTCGTTTTGATTCGTTCACAGGAAGAGGCCCTAAAATTCTTTGGCTACGTAAATGAATATCATGCAAATATAAATTTCACAATGGAAACTGAACAGAATGATAAATTACCATTTTTAGACGTTTTCGTAAAGAAAACCAATTCAACATTCACCACCTCTGTTTATAGAAAACCTACATTTACGGGATTATGTACCAATTTTTTCAGTTGTATTTACAAAGGTTATATTAAAACAAGTGTCACTACATTACTGCACAGAGCATATCGTATCTCTAGTTCTAATAAAATATTTCACGAAGAAATGGAATATATCACAAAGTTTCTTGTACAAAATAAATACCCTGTCTCTTTGGTCAACAATCTGGTTAAAAAGTTTTTAGACAAAAAACTTTCCCCTCCTGCAATTCTGACCGCACCAAAGCAGAAAGTTTTCATCGAGCTCCCTTTCTTGGGCTATCTTAACAAGGAGATGAGAAAGGAACTTTTATCCCTGATACACTCTCATTTTACTTTCATTGACGTGCTACCATTTTATAGAACTAGTTTTAAAATAGGTTCATTTTTTAATTGGAAAGAGCGTTTGGAAGAGTGCCTGAGAAGTGGTTGTGTATATTTGTATAAATGTGATTGCTGCCTGCAGACCTACGTTGGAAGTACCGCACTCCAGCAATTTATTCGTCACAGCCAACACTCTGGTATCTCCCATAGAACNCATAGACCTCAGCTAAATAATGACCAAAGTGCGATGAAATTAAATATTGCCCCAACTGTGTGAATAGCAGTGTGTTCGGATGTGTGTGTTTGTGTGTGAGTATGTGTGTCGTCCTGTTACTTTGGGTAGATGTTACTGTGTGTTGGTTTGATTGCTAGAATTTAGGTGCATGTGTACGGATGGCTTCAAATGTTTGAAAGAAATTTTAATTTTTTTAATGGTTAGGCTTAGCTATTTTTCCTTCAATGTAGGTATATTGATATTATATTCTTATAGCTTTTTCGCAATTGGTTCATTATCGTTTTTTATTCTGTTTTACAGCACTGATGATGGAATCGGAGATTCCGAAACATTTGTTATTAAAAGAATGTTCCCTTGTTTATTGGTTCTTCTTTTTATCTTGTGTCTCAAGATATGGATGACAAATAAAATAGATCTATCATAATGGCACCCGCGATAAAAATATTCTTATTCAAGTGCACAGGTGAAACTCGTATCACAGATACGATCATTGAACAGCCTTATGAGCGTCACAGACACGCGCACCAACTGTGTAATACTATTTAATCATAATTAGCCGAAAAGTTTTTAAAAAATTGCTCTATTTCAAATTTTTGAAAAATTTCAATTTGTAAAAATAAACCAATTCTGAATTCTGGATACCATAATGCAAGTTAAAGGGAATTGAATTGCCACAAAGAAATTAAATAGAATTGTTTCTTGTATTCCTTAAGCTTTATTCTTGTTGCTATCAAAGATATCGATTAGAAGAACTTGACACACAGACAGACAGACGGACGGACGCGGCTCTTATTTATAGTATACGAGATTCGTATAGATTCTCTCGTAGATTCGGAACTTTAATGCTATGCAACCAGATTTGCAGAAACCAGATTCAATGGAACCCAGATTAGTAGTGACTGAACGACAACCTAACTTCACAGGTGCTAAAATCATCACTGGAAGCAGAATTGGAGACTTGGTGTTGGCGCCCAGAAAAGTTGACTCCCAGTGATGCCACGCTGCTCTTTACTTTAAAGAGGACACAGTCCTCATCATACCTCCATTCGCCATCACTATCATTAAGTTACAAGGCCAATCTTTCGATTCAGTAGGAGCATATCTATCTCAGCATGAGTTCAGTCAAGGACAACCGTATGATGCTTTGTGCAGAATTTCCCTCACAGTTTCCTGAGTGCTGCCGGGAGCAACATCGCGCTGCGACACGCAGTTGCTCGTGACAGCGCACCGCAGGTGTGCTCGGGTATGGCTGATCTAGGCAGAGCAGGCAGCTGCAGGCAGGCAAGGGAGGATAGCAGCTTGGCGTTCTCTTGGTTTCTTCCGCTGTTGTTATACAATTTTTTTGATCGCTTCGCAAGGCAAAGTAGATCATCTGCAATACTTCATCGTGCCGGACGTCGAGAGTCCTCCAAAGAATTTCTCCAGCCGCACCATTCCAGCCGCACCATGCTCGTCATAGCCGTGTGTGTAGCGGACCTGACTCCGTGCGGGGAGACCCGGGTTCGAGTACCGGCGCTGGTGGCGATTTTCTCTGTTGGGTATAGGAGAAAAATTCTAAGCACAATACCCCACTCTACCCAGGTGTCTGAAATGGGTACCGATCTTCGACCGGGGGAAAGCGTCATGGCGTCCTGGAGTTAGTTATAAGGCATTTGAAAAACCAATGTAAAAGGTGACATGTATCATGCTTCAATTGGAAATAAAGCATCCGTAGATGCCGATGTTTGTTTTCTTTAACCTTCCCTTCAAAATCTTCGTATTTTTATTGGTATGTATAAGTGTGAACGTTCTTTATTCTATAAACCTTTATAACATTAACTCTCTACAATGAAAAATTCTTTAATTCAACTCAACTCTTAAACTTAACCTTAACCAGAGTTCCTGTGGAACTCTAAAATTGCGCTCAAGAAGGCTGTCTTGAGCATAAAGGAGCATAAACTCTTCACTGAGCAGCAACTTCATGTTAATGAACTACTCATTGGAACTCTACCACCTGTCATCTAAAAGTCTTCGTACACAGGACGGACCAATTAACGTTCAGGTACGGGCATGTGCCGAATATTTCTTGCCGTCAATGATTTTTACTTGTGATAACCTCTGTGAGTCGAATCTATTGTATTTATAGTTTCTCTTTTTCGTTTCAGTATCTTGACTGACCCTTGGAGACTAACCGGACCATTGCTCAGCTGCCTCTTTTGTCTGCTGTTTGTTTAAATGATGCTCTTAATTCCTTTGCAGTAATTTTTTACAAAATATCACCTTTGTTTCTCAAGTAACCATTGTACTCGTAATTCTTTCCACTCGAAACTGATTATTTTCCCTCTTTTGTACCCGAGACTGGAGTGGACACCCTGCAAGGCCCAGGTGGTTGCATCCCTTGAGTGCACGACCATGCCCTTGGTGCATCGGGCCTCTGAGTGCCGCTGTGGGCTGTACCGGAGACCGTCTGGACACGAGCTTCTGGAGCTCGCATAGACCTCAGCATTGAGGTGTCAGCGTTGCTGTGATCTTCGCTGTTCTGTACTCTGAAGCAAGATTGCGGAGTCGGAGTCGTTTTTCGGAATATGATGGAGTCGGAGTCTGAGTCTCTTTTTGAGAATGTGGTGGAGTAGGAGTCGTTCATTCGGATGTGATGAAGTCGAATTTGGAATCGCTATGTTTTGGTGTCTTCGATTACAATTATTGCTCAAAATTGTTTACAATTGTTTAAAACCGAAATTAAACAAAACTCAGTTTAAATACTTTGCTGAAAATCTAAAAATACGCAATGTTTTTGTTGATCATTTTGTTCAGGTTCGAAACAGCGTATTCATACCTATTACCTAATACTGTCATTAATATCTATTCGTTGTAGGTCCGCGCACACTCATATATATATGATGCCTACGAGTGCAAAATATGATTTTCGTACCGGAGCAATAATGCATATATTTAAAGTCAAAAAGCCGGAAATTCGAATTGAAAACATAGCAAATTCATTCTGTTTATTTCTGTTTCGTTCATTTCCCCTTCAATTAATACATAGGATGTAGAAACTAGTAGTGAATGTGTTGCAAGTTACTTGCAGAGCAGCTCAGCTGATGTACCCAATACAATGTGCTCACATAAAGAGTGGTACCTCTGTACGCTCTTAATGTGTCTATATTCTATACCAGTGGTTCCTTATTGCGATCTTTTCTAGTCCATCTTATGGTTATGATTTGATGTTTGGATTGATAATGACTAGTCTTTGCAGAAACCTTAAGTTATGTTGTGATCACAAATATTTCTAGTCTTTAGGTTGCGAACTACTGATAATGACTAGTCGTTACGAAAACCTGAAGCCATGGTCTACAACATAGAGACTTCTAGTTTTCAGGCTATGTTACCACTATTGATAATGAAAATTCAATTAGCTTATTCTGATGTTAGTAACTGGAATATTAGTTGATTATTTTCACCAACCCATGTACCTATGTACTTCAAATTGATCTCTTTGTTTAGTTTACTTCCTTGTCTTTAGGTCAAGTTAACATGTATTAATAATGAACATTTCTGATCATTTCTAAAGTTATTCCTTGAATATTGTTTGGTTCTTTAAGAGGTTTGTTGCATTTCACCATTTCATTTACATGTGTAATTTTAACAGAAAAGTATCTATTTCTCGGCATTATTTAATTAATTACTTCTTCTTAAGAAAGATTTGACAATGTTGTAAGGTAATATAGATATTGGGACACAGGATAAAAAGTAAAATACAATGTAAACGAGCTGCAGTGAAAGAAACAACACAACACTAGCCAAAACTTCACTTAGTCACACACATGTTGTAACTAAAAGCAATGCACTATCTCAGCTGCAATGATTGTTGCATTTATGCGATAGTACAAATTTTCTTGCTGAAAACGTTCCAAATTGCACCAAAAACACAAATGAAAAGAACATGTGCGCTTATTAAAATAAGAAAGAATCAAATACATGGTAAAACGTCAAACGAGAATAAAGCACATTATAATATTACACACAAAGCTAAAATTGGCTTTTATTCGTAAACAAAACGTTCCAAAAACGTCAGGCCCTTGCGACGACAGCAGAACAACTTTTGCGTATTATAGCCGAGATATAACATAGTGTTGAGCAATAATATAACACCTTTTCTGCATTGTTACCCTGCAGAGTGTAGATACAGAGAAGAGAAGACAGTGTGCAAATCTTGCCTACCTCATCTACATGTCTGTTATGATTTTTGGGATTTTGGGCATAGTAATTGAATCAACTATTATAATTTCTTTGGATTGGTGCATACTTAGTAGTAGCAAAAACTGTTGAAATTTATCTATGCATCTCAGGGGGGGTACTGCCTACTTTGCCTGCTCAGAAGACGCCTGTCAGTAATATATCTATAACAGCCCACACCACATGTCATAAATGACGGGATTCGATATTGTCTTTCCACAAATCTTCCAGATGTGGATCATGAAGAAGTATATCCGTCCTAATAGTAAAATAGGCGATTAAAATATTATTGTACATGTGCAATGGTCTAATTCGTATCAGAGATACGATTATTAAGCGTGAAAGGGAGACATACCAACCAACCAAGACGGACCAACCAATTTTATTTGTTCAATACTGAATGGAACATTGCAAAAACATAGAAATTATGCACAGGAAATTCCTAAATCTATTTATTTATTTGTTTAAGGAAACGCTAGGCATTTCAATGTATAAGTATAATCAACACTATATTGGTGTTTTTTTTTGTACGGACATCATTTTTTTGTTCAATTTTTTTTGTTCAATTTTTGTTCAATCATAGGCAAAAAAAACTTAAAGTATATCGATTTTCACGAATGATAAACTGTCAAAAGCCTCTTAGTTTCCGAGTTATAAGGACTTAAAGAAACTTTAAAACTCAAAGTAGGACACCACGTGCGCGCCAATGTTAGCGCTATTCTTGATAGGTCCGACCCCACTAAAGCAGGATTTTTATTTCGACAAAAACCTGCAAGCATTTTACAGTTGCGAAGAATTTGCATTTCAAATGTTCGTTAGGAAATTAACACTCAGCCATCAATGATAAACTTTAGTAGTTATTTCATCAAATTAATAAAACTCACAAACATTATTAAATGCGTAATAGCTTAAATCTGTAAATATTTTTCCGAACCGTTAAATGCTTGCAGTTTTTATTGTATAAATACCATAAAAATTTTTTAGTGGGATCGAAACTATCGAGACTACACCTTTTTCTCTTCAAATTAATCCAAGTGAAGTTCAATTTAATCCAGTCAAGGTCAAATTAATCCAAGTCAAGATCAAATTAATCCAAGTCAAGGTCAAATTAATCCAAGTCAAGGTCAAATTAATCCAAGTCAAGGTCAAATTAATCCAAGTCAAGGTCAAATTAATCCAACTCAAGGTCAAATTAATCCAAGTCAAGATCAAATTAATCCAAGTCAAGATCAAATTAATCCAAGTCAAGGTCAAATTAATCCAAGTCAAGATCAAATTAATCCAAGTCAATGTCAAATTAATCCAAGTCAAGGTCAAATTAATCCAAGTCAAGGTCAAATTAATCCAAGTCAAGGTCAAATTAATCCAAGTCAAATTCAAATTAATCCAACCCTAAGTAGAGTTTAGAATTGACATTATTACTTGTTAATTCGATCCTTTTTGTGTTAAATATGCATCTATTGGATGTGAAGAGCGAGACAATCGTTTTTCCTTTCAGCAAGGAATGCCTCAAATTTCCGCCGGTGTTGCAATCTCAAGACAAGCTGTCGTAAAATGTGCTAAGTATCCAGCATCAGGAGGCAGAGTGTGATTCAGATCTTTGACCGGCGTAAAAGATACAAGTCAATTATAAAAACTTCGTATTATACTACTCATTGAAGTTATTTTAAAATTCTACATAATGGTAGTATGCATCCATTCAAATACTTATGTTCAATAGGTAATTTTATGTTACACATAGTAGTATCGAGGATTTATTTACACTAAAATAGAGATTTACATTCGTAGAATTCCACTTTACCACATATATGAAATCATATATACATGCAACTGCATAAGATTATCATTGGACGATATGTAGATTTAATCTTTAAATGAAATATAGCAACGAAGTCTTTTTTTCGCTCGTCCAAACGATTTTCGTGCAAACAATTTACAACTTGTTTCATCGACACAAATGATATATTTGCGTTGGCCGAATAATTTGAAGAGATGGCAACATTTTTATTGCCAATAATGATGTACTCATCTAAATTGTATTCTAACGGAATCGTACATAAGCACTCGGTGAATCACATTAGTATACATTTTTTAAGATCAAATCTGCGTATGGTCCATAAGCAATCTTATGTAGTAGCATGTATCTAATTTCAGAAATAAATATGTGATAAAGTGGAATTTCACGCACGTAAATCTCTATATGAGTGTGAATAAATCCTCGATACTATGACACTATGTGTATGTGCAACATAGAAATACCTTTTGAATGTAAATATTTGAATGGATGCTCACTGCCATTAATGTAGAATTTTAAAATAACTTCAATGAGTAGCATAATACGAAGTTTTTATAATTGCCTTGTATCTTTTACGCCAGTCAAAGATCTGAATCACACTCTGCCTCCTGATGCTGGATACTTAGCACATTTTACGACAGCTTGTCTTTAGATTGCGACACCGGCGGAAATTTTATGCATTCCTTGCTGAAAGGAAAAACGATTGTCTCGCTCTTCACATCCAATAGATAGATATACAACTCAAAAACGCACAAATTAATGAATGATTGTGTCAATTAGGGTTGAATTAATTTGAATTTGACTTGGATTAATTTGAACTTCAGGTGGATTAAATTGAACTTGAATTAAATTAATTTACACTTGACTTGAACTAATATGAACTTGACTTGAATTAAGTTGCACTAGACTTGGATTAAAATGAACTTGACTTGGATTAATTTGAAGTGAAAAGTGTAGCTCTTTCATTGGCGCGCACGTGGTTTCCTACTTTGGATTTCAAAGTTTCTTCAAGTCCTTATAACTCCAAAACTAAGGAGTTTTTGGCATTTTATTATTCATGAAAGCCGATTCATTTTGAGTTTTTCAACTTGTGTTTTTAATTTGTCCGCACAAAAAAACAACCTATATATAAATAATAATACACCAGGTGTCTCCATCAATTTATAAATAAATACATGTTTTTGAGCGTAATTTCCCCTATGTATTACAATGGGAGTCAGCTTGATTGGAGGGTATCAAAAAGACCAGTCAAATGATATGAAAAACCTGGCATCGGATCAATTTTGTTTCTAAGTAAAAAATACTGCGTGAAAGTTGAATCTATTGATAGGAAATGCAGCTTATAGCGGTAAAAAGGTGTGGGAAGATTTTTAAAAACTTCTTGGCTAATAAAAATATGAATTATAATGCACAGCTGCTGCTTGCTTGGTTGGTGTGTGCGTCTGTGACGTTCTTAAGGACGCTTAATGACCGTATCTGTGAAACCAGTTGCACCAGTGCACAAGTACAAGAATATTTTAATCGCGGGTACAATTGGGATGGATCTATTTGTTCGGTATCGATAACTTGAGACTCTTTTAATAGAAGCCACCGAATCCCTTCATTTTAGACGGATCAAATACACTAGCAGATTTATATATGTATTAGTATAACTTGTTTTTTAATATTCTCTTGCCAATTTAAAAGCCGTTCGCAAATAAAGAATATAATAAACATATGAACAGGTTGCAACACCTATAACCATAAAGAAATAAAATATTCATCTTATAAATTGTAAATAGTTGGAGTTGAAGGCACAAAATTGTGAATAGGTGGAGACGGAGTCGGAGTCGCAAAATTCTGGAAAGGTGGAGTCGGAGTCACAAAATTCTGAAAACGTGGAGTCGAAGTCGGAGTCGCAAATTTATTCCTCCGACTCGCAACCCTGCTCTGAAGGTGCTGCCATTCTCGCCCTGTCTTATGGGCTGCTGAGCTCGTTGTCACGGGATGAGCCGCGGTGACCTTGCGCTGCTGTGCCTGGGCTTCCTTCGATATATTCTATAAATTAAAGTTTTACTAAAAAAGAAGATTTTAACCATATATTAACCATCAATATTTAAATCGTTCTTAAAGTTTAATTAGTTCGTTTGTTTGCGTTCGAAGTTTAAAAAAGTTTAACAAATTAATAGTTATCAAGTTTTGCTACCCGCCGTTCGAGTACCTTCTTTTATTAAAGGAATGATCTTCTCGTTGTTTTTATCTACTCTTGCGGAATTGTAAGAGCAAAACTTTAAAGCTTCTAACGGAACAAAATATCACAGGAATCTTAAGTTGCTTATAGAAACTCAGGTGAACACTGATACCGCACTTTCTTTACAAAAAACATTGTTTTGAAGGAACTTTTAGAAATATTGTTCAATTTTTTCTATTCATTTGAAGTTGATTGCAGGTCTTTAAGTTATCGTTATGCAGCTATTCATTATTAAACATTTTCATTGATTATCCATTCTGTGATGTATTTTAACCAGTTTTTCATGCTATACCATAAGAACGGTAAAACAGCGCAGTTATGCTTGTCATTGTGTTATACATCGGAAAATGGTTTCACGTTATTAATTGAAAAAGTGAAATAGTAAGAGCTATGATATCAAATAAATGAATCTACGAAGAAAAATTTACAGTTGGCAAATGTGAACTTTTCACACACGGGTACACCATTAACAAAAGATGAAACACAGTTTTTGCTTGCTTGGTTCGTTGGTCCGTCTTCCTGAGCTGTAAAACCGTCTTTTTTATTAGCTCTTAACTTGTAACCTTACCTAACACTTGATTTTTTTATTAAGCTCGAGCATTTATTTGAGAAACATAAATTTGTTGTGTGATTTGATGCAGGTCTTTGAGGCACTTAACTTAGTTCTAATTTGTTACGTATCGCACGAGAAGACATTTTTTAATTTCTCCCGTTTCAACTCTTTAGTTCTGAATATGAATAATCTTCAAACACTTTCAACATTATTCCCCGATGTGACAAGGATGCCAAAGCTCGGATGTCAATGTACGTAGAGACCGTCAAAGTATTTCACCCCAGTGAGTTCATCTTTAGATTTCTTTTATTACATTCATTAATGAACATCATCTAACTTAAAATAACTTGGCAAGTAATGCATCTGTATGTTTCTCTCTCAGTCTTCTGTACAAGCGTTGACATGGAGCTGTCATGGCACCCATGTATGTTTATTAGCTAAGGACCTTTATGTTAAAATATTTAAAAAACGATGTAATTTCATGCTTGTACCCTAGTATACATACATGCATATAAATATACAACAGTTGCTATAAAATTGCTAATCAATAAACTTGCATTTGTCCTATCAAGACCGTACTTTTAAATGTCTTTAATACTTATCAACTTGTCACTTTACTTAACTCATCACTTCTTTATATTATTGTCAAGCATTTAAATGGAAAATATCATAAATTTATTGTATGATTTGTAGCATGATCTTTGAGACCATTAACTTACTTCTAGTTTATTTTGCCCGCTCGAAAATATAAAGTTGTAACACAAGTTCTGTCCATTCTTTTAATTTGAAATAAAGTGAAAATCCTGTCAAAAATATATTTATTTCGATTTCAAAATAGTCACCATTTTTATAAATTACATCTTCCCATCTTGCCATTAGCTTTTCGATTCCTTCTTCAATGAATGTAGCCAGTTTGGACGCAAGAAAAGAAACTAGTTTCATTTCGACCTCTTCTCTTGAAGTAAGCCTTTGTCCCATTAAATGATTCTGTAAGCTCTTGAAAAGATGAAAATCGGTTGGAGCAAGATTGGGAGAACATGGTTGATGATGCATGACTTCACAGCCAAATTTTTCAATAAAATTTTTGGTTGCTCATGAAGTGTGGGGTCTGGCATTATCATGGCGCAGAATCACTCCTTTTCGATTGATCAAAAAAGGTCGTTTTTCGTGTAAAACTGCTTTTAAACGAGCTAGCTGCTGACAGTAAATTTCAGATGTCATTGTTTGAGCGTCACCCATTAGTTCATATTAAAACAACTTCCTTCAAACCCCACCATACACACAAAAGAATATTTTTAGAGTGCAGTCCACTTCTCGGCTGTGGAATTGGCTTTGAACCACGACTTAGCCATAGTCTTTTGCGCTTAACATTGTTTTAAAGGATTCACTTCTCGTCGCCAGTTATGATTCGGTCTAAAAAAGGTGCCTGAAGTTCACGAGAACGCAGTGAAACACAACAGGTCACACGCTGTTGCCTGTTGATTTCTGACGAATCGTGTGGGACCCATTTCCCAGCCTTTGAGACTTTGCCAAGTCTTTTCATTTCCCGATATATGGTCAAATGGCTTACATTAACGGTTTTGCTCAGTTCTTTAGTAGTGCAGATTGGATTTTCATCAATGGTATCTTGCAATTGCTCTAAATTGAGTTTTTTGAGCATCCTGCTCTAGGTTCGTCTTTCAGACTGAAGTCATCCTTTTTAAAACGTGGAAACCATCTTCTGCCGGTCTTTTCATTCACAACATCATTTCCATAAGTGTTTTTGAGAGTTTTTGCTGCTGAGCTTGCCGTATTGCCTTATGAAATTCAATGAGTAAAATTTGCCTGATATGCTCTTAACTTGGAGTGTACATTAGGGCTAAAAAAGTTATTAATTATGGTAATTATCACACAATCTGAGAGAAGAAATAATATTTTATTAATTGTCATAGATAAGCACACAACATAAACAAGCTAAGTTGAAGTAATCGTGCCCTAAACATATAGCTCAAAATTTGGACAGAAATTCTGTTACCACCTGATATACATATTTATGAATATCTGCCGTTTGATCTGTTAGTTATAAATATAATTTATCCGCAAACACTTTCAACATTATTCCCTGATGTCAAGAAAGCCAAAGCTGATACGTCAATGTACGGGGAAACCGTCACAAGTGTTTTCACCCCTCTGCCTTCTTTTTTATATTTCTTTTATTGCATTAATAAATGAACATTATTAAAGTTCAATTAACTAGCTACGGGATACATTTTATGTTTTTCTCTCAGTCTTTTGTACAAGCATTGCCATGGGCCGTCATGGCACCCACCTATATATGTATGTCTACTCAGCATTTTGTACAAGCATTGCCATGGGCCGTCATGGCACCCACCTAAATATGTATGTCTACTCAGCATTTTGTACAAGCATTGCCATGGGCCGTCATGGCACCCACCTATATATGTATGTCTACTCAGCATTTTGTACAAGCATTGCCATGGGCCGTCATGGCACCCACCTATATATGTATGTCTACTCAGCATTTTGTACAAGCATTGCCATGGGCCGTCATGGCCCCCACCTATATATTTATGTCTACTCAGCATTTTGTACAAGCATTGCCATGGGCCGTCATGGCACCCACCTATATATTTATGTCTACTCAGCATTTTGTATAAGCATTGCCATGGGCCGTCATGGCACCCACCTATATATTTATGTCTACTCAGCATTTTGTACAAGCATTGCCATGGGCCGTCATGGCACCCACCTATATATGTATGTCTACTCAGGACCTTTCATATGTAAACATTTTAAACGACAACGTAATTCATTTTATGTAATAACTTTACACGACACAAGTTTTATTTTCTTGCTCCTGACCTAAATGTTCTTGTTAGCCTCGTGAAGCAATTTGATGTGAGTATATTATGACAACATTATTTAAGTAGTTAATTTTACGTTTTATTCCAATTATGTTGCAAAGGTTATGATTAAGTAAAAGGAGAGAACTTTAACCATTAGGAGAGAAGAGTGTTTGCTTTTTACTTAAGATCAGGAAGTCTCCCGAGAATTTTTTTTTTAGGTTATGGTTAGCATCCTACCACAATCCTTCTCACGTTTCTGACTCCGGTGAACTCTTTTGTGCCAGTATTGTTAGGGTAGGAACTATTTGTGCCAGTATTGTTAGGGTAGGAACTATTTGTGCCAGTATTGTTAGGGTAGGAACTATTTGTGCCAGTATTGTTAGGGTAGGAACTATTTGTGCCAGTATTGTTAGGGTAGGAACTGTCATAAATTTGTGTTCTGGTAAAATATTTCATTCTCTCCTAGGCCGTTAATTGGCATACTAGTTTTTATAGAAAGAATAAAAAGATAGCTCCGAAAATTAACCCGATAGTCTTACACACAGAATAATATTATTGTTTAAACCTCACCCATTTTACTTTCAACGTTAATTCCTAATACAGCCCGTTCCAAAGCATGCATTTCAATGTAAGTGCACACTAAGTGTTTTCAACAATGCATCGTCTGTGGTATTATATACATTTTTTTCAACTTGTATTTACATCTGTCATCAAACGTAGATTCCGCCACAAAGGGAATTCATTTTTCGAAGCATTTCTTTCAAGCATTTGTCTCGACTATTACCTTGGGCTTTACGACATGGCCATGTGTGTATTTCAACCCCGATATACCTTGGTCTCAACTAAGGATTAAGGAAGACATTAAAGTATTAAGGCAATTTAAAAATCAATGATGTCTTTTGTATCATCTTTATTGGAAATAAACTGTTTTCTTTTCTTTCACGCTCTTGAAGGATGCCTAATGACCGTATCTGTGATACGAGCTTCACCAATGCACAAGTGCAAGAAAATTCTAGTTGCGGGTACTATTAGGATGGATATATTTGTTTGTCATTCACATCTGGAAGATTTGTCGGAATAAGATATCGAATCCCATAGCTTTAGATGGGTCTTGTACACTACTAATCTATACTATAATAAGAGCCACGTCCGTCAGTCTGTCCGTCTGTCCGTGTGTCACACATATGCACCAGAGTGGGTGTTGAGCGTATTTGTGATACAAACTTCAACTCCACAAATTTGGAAGCATTAATTAACCCAGCAGATTCAGAGTCGGAATGAATACCACATGTATGGTAGGTTAGATTAGGTTGTATAGAATATCAGCAGTTGAGACAGGAAAGTATAGGAAAGCCATAGAATAGCATGGGAAATCATGGGAAAGCCATGTTAAAGCTCAGTTGGTCTGTCGCTCTGTCACGCTATCAAGGATGCTTAATGACCATTTTTGATAGGAGTTTCACCAGTGCACAATATTACGAGTATTTTAATCACGGGTTCTAACGGGTTCGATGTATTTGTTTTATCCACATCTGAAATATTTTTTAAGGAAATTATCGATTCCCGTCATTTTTGACGACGAGTCACGCACATCAAAAAAACCCTACACCTCGACCTTCTCGCAGTGCCAGCAGCGTAACATCACCTCCCTTCTCAAAAATGGGGTGTGTACTAGTAATTAATGAAATACAGTTGTTACTCGCTCGGTTGATTTGGTTCGTCTCTCTCTCACGCTGTTGAGGATGCTGACTGACCGTGTCTCTAATACCAGTTCTTGAACAATGCAAATGTAAAAGAATATTCTCAATCTCGAGTATTAATAGGATGGATATGTTTGTTTGTCAACCACATCTGGAAGATTTATTTGAGGAAAATTTTAAATCGCCATTTTTTTGAGGGGCGTGTGCAATATTAGATATTAAAACACTTGTGGCTTTTCTCCAAAATTGTGGCTTCGAAAATTTGTCAAAATCCATTGCGTTGTTTCAACTTTTAAATGAAGTATTTGAAAATATGGTTCTTTTTTCTTTCTTTTATCCTTATTAGGCTAATCTGACGCAAGTTTTGGATGTAGGTTTATATCTATTCCTGTTTCTTATATCTATTCCTGTCTAATAATTTATCCACAAACTCTTTCAATATTATTCCCTGATGTCAAGAAAGCCAAAGCTGATACGTCAATGTACGTGGAAACCGTCACAAGTGTTTTCACCCCACTGCCTTGATCTTTATATTTTTTTTATATATCTTTGATTAATAAATGAACATTATTAAAGTTCAATTAACTAGCCACGGGATACATTTTATGTTTTTCTCTCAGTCTTTTGTACTCGTACAAGCATTGACATGGGCCGTCATGCAGAGGGCCCAACACGTATTCTCCTCGTTGTTCCTTCCTCAGAGCAATGCTGAGATAATGCGTTTCCATCCACCCACTGTAACCAACCAAAAGCCGAACAGAAACAATAATGTCTTAGTCGACTATCGTTCATCTTTCGTGGGGCAGAAAGCTCTGTCAATATCAGGCACCTTACTGAACAAACATCCCCTGAGTATCAAAATCCCTGAAAGACTGAGAGAATTTAAAATCAAAATAGCTCGTCATCTTGCGTCTCAACAATAATGCTTAGTGACAGAACATGAGTATTTACGAATCTCATTTGCTCAATACCTCCATTGCTGAACAATCTCCCTTGCTTGTTGTTTTATAATTCAACACATAACACAGTAGTTTTGAAGTATGCGTAGGTATTATCATTTGATCTTCTATACGTTGGGATTTGCAAACATGCTTGTATATGCGTGCATGTACGAGTATATGAGTGTATGTGTGCATATGTGAGCATATACCTGTGTGCACTGGACTAGCATCTAGCATATGAACTATAAATACGGTGTATGTGCATGTGTGTGCTTATATGTATGCACATATACATATATTTGTGCACTAGACGGGTAATTAGAAAATGGACGAGAAATACCGCTTTTTTGTTCACTCTCAACTTGCAACATTTCCTAACACGTCATCTCTCTTTACTATTTTAAATATATTTCATAATGAATGAAAACGTCGTTAATGTTTTCTTCGACAGAAATTCCCGAACCATTAAAGCATTTACAATAAACTATTTTTTTGTTGCGTGATCACCCATATATGTTTTACTAAGATGCTTATCAACTGCCGATCGCTGTGTTAAAAATAAAATTCTAATTCGAAAATTTTTTTTAACTTTCGTATCACTCATGCTTGTATACTGGTATCCGCGTGCATGTGTGTGTCTATGTATGCGTACGCACATATACCTGTGTGCACTGGACTAGCATCTAGCTAAGGAACTATAAACACCGAGTATGTGCATGTGAGCGTATATGTATGCACATATACATATATTTGTGCACTAAGCTGGTAATTAGAATTTGGACGAGATATACCGCTTTTTTGTTCACTCTCAACTTGCAACATTTCCTAACACGTCATCTCTCTTTACCATTGTACATTAAGCACTCACAAAAAAGTATAAATTTGTTGCGTGATCACCCGTATATGTTTTATTAAGATGCTTTTCAACTAATGACTGTTATGCTAAAAAATTTTTATTCGAAAAACAAAACTTGTAACTTTCATATCTTTCATGCTTGTATACTGGCATCCGTGTGCATGTGTGTGTATATGTATGCGTACGCACATATATCTGAATACACTGGACTAGCAACTAGCATATGAACTGTAAATACCGCCCTTTTTTCACTCGCAACTTGTAACACAACCCTAACTCGTCATTTTCACTTTGTTGTTTTAAAACATTCGTAAAAAATTCAATTTGTTGTGTGATCACCCATTTGTGTTTGAATAAAATACTTATCAACTAATACCCGTTATGTTACAATTTTTTAATTAGAAAAAACAAAACTTGTAATTTTCAGGATTTTCATGCTTGTATCCTGGTATCTGTGTGTGTGTGTGTGTGTATACAGTTAGCGACAAAATTATTCGTACACCCCTCGAACAAAATATTTTTATGTAAGAGTTAACAAGCTGAACTTCAGAAACACGATAAGATAAAATTATTCACACAGTGAGTAGCTTTGCACTGTCACGACACGAGAGTGGGCCTGGTCGGCCTCTCGTTACGATAGAGGGATTTAAACCTCGACAGTTAGAGTGGAAAATAAATTAAAGATGGAAAAAACACAGGAAGAGGATGGACAGAAAAGGTGGAAAATAAGAATAGTAGGTATTAGCATATTGCACCACGAGTTTACCTTAGTTTTATCAGCATGGATAATAACGACCAAATTTGAAAGATTTAAACACATTTTTATTTAACGTTGTTGAACACGTGAGTTAAATAGGGTGATTGTCAACAAACACATTCTGACACAAAATGACGCACCAAATGAGAAACGTGCGCTTCGAGTCGTAATAAGCGCCAGAAGCGATGGCATATTTTAACGTTACACAAAATTTTATGACGACTATCAAAAGTAGATTTACGCACAATGAATCGGGATTAGAAAATAATTAATAGCTGGCTAGCATACACACGAAATAAACGGGGAAAATGAAAAAACAATAAACCTTGGCTTACACAAGATTTCAAAATATTGAACACCTTGCTCTATGCACAACGTGAAATTCTTGCCTTGGAATCTTTCTGTTAAGTGCACAACTTCACAATATGAACCATCACTTTATAAATAGCGCGCCATTTCAAAACACTTTTCAATGTGCTTCTTGTTTCTAACTTGCACTTGTGTAATCACTATATTGAATCCTCAATACCACAAAATCACCCTAGCTCTTCTGTGATGCGTCGTTGGCCTTTATGTAGCTCCGCTCCCACTCACACGCAGGGTTGACCAAGCCGTTTCCGCGGTTCCTGCATGCACGTAGACCGAGGCTGACGACCGGCGGCGCTGCAATCTGAGTTCACAAATTTGAGCGCTGGGTACTGGGGGAAGCTCGACCACTGCGGGACTCGTAGCGCCTAGCGCTGCTGTAGACTTTGAAGCTGTGCGTTTCAATCGGCGTGATGCCGGTGCTGGAGTTTTCTTGCGGGCTCGGAGTTGACGTAGAATTCTCCATGAATTTTCACGGCTGTGTAGTTGATCTGCTGTGCCTGTTCGCCCCATGCTGCTCGTGAAAATTTTGGAAACTTGGAGATGGGTGTCGGTGGGTGGTTAGCACCGGAGGAATTGGGGCAATTCGTCGCCTGGCGTCTGGTTAACCTCGATGGTCGTCGATTGTTGGTGGTACTGCTCTCGCTGTCGCAGAAACATGGCAATGGTTGTTTAACGTTGCTCGCTTTCTTGGAAGCTTGCCTTTTTCTGGCCTCCTCGGTGTGTGTTTCCACAGATTGATCAGTTCTGAGGCTTTTATTCAAACACACCCTCTGTCGGGGAAGGTCGGCAGTATTACCGGCCCTCCCCGCTCCGACACTTCTCTCGCACCAGTTTTCCCAAAAAAGACCACGACTCTTCTTGTCGCACCCTTATATGTCTCTCGCCTGATTTCTTCCAGAAGCTTCATGAATGTTCATTGTTCCAAAGACAGAATTTTAAACCTGATTGGTGGAACATTTGCTTGCCCTGACGTCTCGAAATTTAATTGGTGCGTTCTCTGACACACCCACTCGCGTGATCCGTTCTAGAGCGCTCATTGGCTTAGGTGATGCGGCTGTTACTTAGGCCAACCCTCGTAGCCATCCCTCGCACCTCCTTGCCTCGAATCATGCTGGCCGTTTCTTGGACTTGCTGTTCCCACGCCTACGCTGCACCGGCTTAACGGTCTGACATTCCAAAGATCTGTCTCAGCTTTCCGTGCTTTACCCAATAAATATTGCCTAACGATAAATTTCGCTATAACACTTTATTGAAGTAAACCTATCATATGAGTCCATTTTTAGTAATCAATAACGTAGCCTTTCATCTTCATAACATTTAAAATCCTTTCACTCTAGTTTTTGACAAGCTTTTCCGTAGCTTCATTTGAAATATTGTTCCATTCTTTAATGGAGATGTGTTTCAATTCCTGAAGATTCTTTGGAGCTCTCTTGTTGATGTTGACTTTTAATTCCTGCCACAAGTTTTCAATGGGATTGAGATTAGGACTCACCGAAGGCTATGGCAGCACATTTATCTTATTTCTTTGAAGCCAGCTTGCTAGTTGTAGACTTGGCCGTGTGCTTTGGATCATTGTCTTGTTGAAATACCCACCGCCTTCTAAGTCCCAAACTAATAGCTGATACTTTCAGGTTTTCGTCCAAAAAAGAAATATAGTCATCAGAGTTCATCTTCCCTTCAATTGCAACCAATTTTCCAGTACCCGACGCAGCAAAACAACCCCAAAACATCAGTGATCCACCTCCGTGTTCAACAGTTGGCACAGTGTTCTTCGGAAGGAAAGCTTCACTATTCTTACGCCAAACTTTCTTCCCGTCATTGCGCCCAAAAAGCTCGATTTTGGTTTTGTCACTCCAGAATACTCTCTCCCAAAAGCCTCTGTCCTTATCCAAGTGTGACTTTGCAAAGTTCAAGCGAGCAGCAACATGACATGGTTTGAGGAGTGGAGTCCTTCGAGGTCGGGTCCCTGTAAGCCTTCCTTGTTCAGACAGTTTTGGATTGTTCGATTGCTCACGCTAGTTCCCTGAGCGTTCAATCTCTCGGCAATGTCGTCTAGCTTTACTCGTGGATTAGTGTTGACCTCACGACACAATTTTCGAGAAGTTCTCACCGAGAATTTTTGTTCGCTACCACGTCCATGCAACGTTTCTACAATACCAAACTTAGCAAACTTTGTTTTAACAGATTGTACTGTAGATCTTGCGATGCTCAAACGCTTAGACATGTCGCCATAACTATTTCTAGCTTTGTGGCAATCAATAATCTTCTGTCTGAGGTCCACACCGAGTTCCTTAGTTTTTCTCATCATGGCGCTAGTGTACGAATGACAAAGCTCCACTCCTCTGGCTTCCTGTTATAGCTCAGGCAGAATTTCCTAGAATTATTTCACCACAAGAATGTTCAAAAACATTTTAGACATTTATTTCAATAAAACAAGTATAACGGTAAACACTTCTATTGAAATGTTATGTTCTAAATTGTATTAAAAATTTTATCTTATCGTGTTTCTGAAGTTCAGCGTGTTATATCTTTCAAAAATAATATTTTGTTCTAGAAACTGCGTATTATTGTCACTAATATGTGCTTCACACCCTGTGAAAATTTTATGCCTGTGGCAACAATAGTTTATGAGTAATTTTAGAAAGTTTAGGAAGACGATGGGTGCACGAATAATTTCGTCACTAACTATATGTGCGCGTATGCGTATATTCGTATATGTTTGTACATTCGTGCATTTACACACAGCAGTTCTTGCAAAATCTCTAATCAATCGACTTGCATTTGTCTTGTAAACTTGGAGTGTGGGTTAAATCGTGCTCATTTAAGCAATCAACTAAGTGTAATTTTTCATAAGTGTATGAAAAATCTTTTTTAATCCATGCTCCCTCGAATAGATAATTTTAAATTTCTGCCACAATGAGTCACTATAATATTATTCCCTGATTTCATGAAATCTAAAGCTGAAATGTCAATGTACGTGTGAACTGTCACAAGTGTTTTCACCCAATAAAATTCTTATCTTTATTGCGTCCATGAATTAACGAACACTATTCAATTTCAATTAAACAGCTATAGGATACATTTTTATGCTTTTTCTCTCCGTTTTTGTACAAGCATTAAACTGGACCGTAGTGGCTCCTATTTATGTTTCTCAATTAAGGAAATTTGCATCATGTTTCGAAAATAGGGTAAGTTTTTCTAATTTGGTAATTTTTTAGAACATTAATGTGTTCTTCTATTTTTCACGTCCTAAAATGTTTTTACGTGATGCAAATCATTATACGCTCTTTAGAATGTTATGGCAGCCTTATTTTGGTGGTCACTTTCACGTATCACTCCAATTATGTTGTACATTTCTTGGTAGCCGTTGTAGAATAATAATTTTCATGTTTCTGACTCAAATTGACTGTTTTGAGCCAATATAATTAGCATGGAAATATCATCATTTTGTTTCGTGATAAAAGACATTTTCTCCGAGTCCCTTGATTGGAATACTAGTCAATACGTAGGAATAAAAATATAGTTCTGAATGGCAGTTAGACGCAGGATTATTTTGATCCACCCCTTTTACTTGCAACAAATAACTTATTTCGTAATTCACTGAGCTCGTATTTCACCACAATTGAGCACCAAAAGAGTTTTCTCAACCATGCATTGTGACGGGAATCGTGTTTTCTTTTATAATTGAGCAACACTAGGGAGACATTGCCCTAAATCATTTTTTTCGACTAGTGACATGGGTATTAAAAACTCATGTGTGTGTATCATACAAGTGTATTTTCCTTACTTTAAGATATTTTAAAAACCAATCATGTTTTGTACCATCTCAATTGGAAATAAACTGTTTTTCTTCTTTTCTTTTTCTTAAGATTGAATGTTTGAATGTATGAATGTTTTTATAATTTTCCAATAGTTTTAATGAAAATAGTTTCCTTTAGCATTAGTGTCACCCATTTAAAATTAGCTACCGCTCTTTTTCAGTACTTATATAGTCTCACGATTTCTCCCTGGTGTTCTCCATCCTCATGAGACGCGTCATTTTCTGTTTCTATATGCCACTCTTGTTTTCATATCATTCTAGTGTTTTTCACCAACTGCAAGAAGCTAGGTATTAATTTGTTTTTTCCCTTCCGATATTTTTGGCCATTAACTGGTCATTAACCATTAACTGCAATGGATTACTCACTTTATGTTGATTTTAATGGTAAAGTTTATTTAGCACATTTATTAGAAGATAACTATTGATGAGCGGCAGGAACTCACCATTATCAGCTTGTTTCCTGTTTTTTTCATTTTTGGAAAAGAGTTCAGTGTTGGAATTTGACAAACATATTCAAATACACTACTGTAAATTATTGTATATATTACAGATTGTTTCCTCACAGTAGTTTTTCCAACTCGTTCCAAGTAGATATATTATGGTACTTATATCAAATTGTTAGCTGTTCCAGTCAAGCGACTATGATGAGTAAAATTCTGATTGAAAAGATTCCCGAAATTTCCGAGACTATAATTACATATAGGATACGAAAGATATGAATGAAAAACGTACATAGTTCATTGTCCAAAGTGATGTTCATGTCACATGACATAATATTGTTATTAATGTATTCTCTCCTTAATTGTATGGCGACCCAAAATCATTTTCAATGTTTAGGGTATTTTTAAGTTTCTCAGGGTAACTGAACGGAGGTGTGGAGGCCCTGTGCATTTGATGCAGCCGCAAGTTGAGCCGGGCTTCTGGCAAGCTAGCGTGAGGTCTACAGCTGATCAGTGTTTGACTGTTGGTGAGAGTGGTAGGTTGTGTCACAAGTGTTCGTAGAAGGTAACTTTCGTTTTTCTCGGTGAGAGTTTGTACCAGTTTGATTCTATAAGAGAAACTATTCACAAGGTAAGTCTCGATTTCAGCTGCGCAACATATGTATATTAGTTTAATTCGCACTAGACTGTTTGGTGGTTAGTTGGTTATAGAAAAGTAGACGCCTGGACCACTATGTAGGATGACAAAACATTCTATGCAGTCACAGGCTTGCCATAAAGTCAGCTGGTTCAAGGCATGGCTTCTATTTGACGCTGTCACTGTCCCTCTTAGTTTCTATTTATAGTAAAGCTAATCTGTATGTGTTACTGTACTAGATAGCAGTGTGTCATTTGTGTGGGTGACATAGTGAGTTTAGGCTGTGAAATATCTGATTATTTAATTCACGGCATTTCGTTCACAGCGTTGAAGCTAGTTAGGGAATTTTTTTAGACGAAAGTAATACCTACGCGGCTTGGGGAGGTAAGGGAGACATGAGGCGCAGGAGGCTCAGGTTAGCCAGCCCAGCCCCGCTGGAGTGCAGGCTGAGCTAGCGGCTCTGGAAGCGCAGTTCCTGAGTCTGTCACTACATCACTGCTTCTGCTTCACTTATTTTACGCGCAAGAGCAAGTCCCTGCCACCAGTCGTCTGCTGGCACGGAGGTCACAATAGCCAACTTGCACAAATAATCCCAGCCCCTAAACGCTGCGCCCTAATGAAGAGTGCAGTCAGCTATGCTTTGTATCAACTTACGAAATGAGCGTGTGTGTGGTGTGAACAAGCGTACAAATTTTACGTGAAAACGTTTCAAGACAGGGTTGAAGTGCATGGTCGAGTTCTCCGCATTTGGATGAAATATTTCATTACCAGTGTTATTGCGCCTTGAGTCCGGGTGCTGCTATGATCCGCCATTGTCATCACTCATCAAGATCGTTCACTCTCTAAAATCAGTAGATATCCATTCGAAAGTGAAGGAAAATGTTTTTATTTTAACAAGAATTTACTACTGACACTGAAATAAGTGGAAATGTCATTTTATGTTCAGTTAACCATCTGTTCGATGTTGTGAAATTATTATGAGCGGGTGCTACAGATGTTTGTTGTGGGCACGATGTCGAATGTATAGGTGAGAACGGGGGCTGAGGAAAACGGGGCTTCATGTCTGTCCAGTGATGCTTCATTGTGGCTGTTAGCCAATAAACTTTCATTAGGGAGTTGGCCGTAAAATGCCTACAAATACACAACTCGAAGCATCCGTCGAGGTAGAAATCCGGCCTGCGTAATTGTGCCGATTGCTGTCTTCGCTCACGAGGAAATTATTGTTCGCAAAAAGTTGTCATGATAAAACTAACATTTTAAAGTATTGCATGTATGCTTTGTGTTTTTAAATATGTTCGATGTTGTAGAAATGATTGAAGAGTCTTTTGAGATCCACGTATAAAATTACCCTCTATAAACAGATGTATTCTAATCAACATTGATGCTATGTGTACTATGTGTATACGATTACATTGTCATACGAAGATAAGAGTGAAGAAGTTTCGAATTAGTGCCTTAGTGAAGATAAAGGAAGGAGCCTCCGCGTTTACCGAGTTGGAGATTAGATTATTTCTGTTTGGACTCCGGTGAAAGGTTCGAATCATGAACACTCCAGTGGGTGTTCATTTAATTGCACCTTGGTGTATTGGCGGGATCGTGGGTGAGAGAAAATTTGTAAGCCTTATTGATGAACTTCGCTCAAGAAAAGCTTCCGCGCAGAGTGACAGCTGAAAAACAAGGATCTCCACACAATTAAATTATTGCTGAGATTATTCTGACGCAACTTTCTGTATCATCGCAGTGTGTGAATGACATAAACTGGATATCAAGTTTGATGTTAGTTCGGGGAAATAGGTTATGTTTGCTGCGATACACGAGTACTTCTTCCATAAAATACGCTCCAAGTTTTCAACTTCTACGTCAGGAATACCGTGCGATTTTTCCTGCAGGAAACATTTTGCTGGAGGAGTTTTCCGGCATTGTTGGTGTTTTGGTATCTATTTCGCGCTGCTGCGTGGCCAGCCGAGAGCAGGTCTGCCAAGTGAATGTTTCTGGGGGTTGGAGCTGATTTAAAGGACACGTTCAGTGATTTTCCTAATGACGTCCTTAGCCATTTCTATCTGAAGGTGGCCCGTATCAACTTGAATGTTTTTTGCACACTTCTCAAAAGCTCTGTTTATTTCTTGAAGGTTCGCAACAATTTGTTATTGTACTTGTACTACACGTTCTTTTGAAATTATAAAGTTGCAGTGAAGGATGTTAAAGGAAAATAATGGTCACCAGAGCAGAACATTTTGTAAAATTCAACATGGGGCTGATGGAACTCGACGTTTTGGAGGAGAATACCAGGTATTTTGTAACTCCACCTCTGAATTAACACTTTGCGCCACCGGTGGTACACGGTAATTTTCATAATGCTGCTGACCGACCAGTAGTTGCCAACTCAATTTTCATAAATACTTAAATCAAAGCTAAATAAAGGCACTATCCAGTTCATGTTTGGTATTTTAAAAATAGCTTACTACAATTTACTTTGAATTTGAGTTTAGCATTGAACTTAATTTTCAGTAGTCGCTGTCAGAGTGTTAATGAAGTAATTTAATTTAAACATGGATTTTTGGCATTTTTTCTCACTGAGTGCCTTAGACGCGCGTGCTTGTGATCTTTGTCCACCCTCCCTGTGGTGTGTGGTGGAGGGAAGTGTGCGGACCTTGGTGAACCAGTGTTCCTTGAATCACCCGAAGTACCCGCCATAACGGGGGATAGAGCAGTTAACGAAACTGACGGAAGTCAGTTATGGCCCCGACGACGCTTGTCAGTTCTGGGTTTAGAAATCAAGTTAGGTTTCGTTTTTCAATCATTGCTTGTCAGCCGGCCGGCGCGCCGTGCAACTGGCTTCCTGTTCCAGTGTTTTCATCTTTTAATCTCAGTTCACATTTCAACTTTTCGTCTCATCAAGATGCTTATGTTGTCCTATTTCATCAAATACTCACATTTTCCTGCCATCGTTGCTTGCTTATCACTCAGGAGGATACAACTATTGTATGTATGGGAATTAGCATTCCCAGGGGGCAATGTGTGAGGTCCAGAGTTAAGAGTTAGGTAGGCTTTCTTTTTGTTGAAATAAAATGTTTTGTTATGTTAAGGATCATCGTTTTTCAGTTCACTGCAGTCCTGTTTTTCAGCACCTACTTCTTTATTCAACTTTTCTCTTGTTTCATAAACTTCTTCCTCAGCTTACTGTTCCCTTGCACCGTGTGCAACTTGGTATTTCACGTTCTTTTGACTCCATACTGAATGGTGCCTTCATTCTTTCACACTTTAGAACGCCTTTGTTGCTGTTAGGGAGGCTTAAACTAACATCTAATCTGACGTACGTGTCTGACTCTCGCTGCGTCAATGAATGGGACCTAAATTTTAACAAATTATAATTGTAATAAAATATCTGGAAAAATTTGAAAGTATTTTGTGCCATAAGAAGTTTTCCCATCTCATGTGTTCAGTAATCGCTAAATTTTTGTTTGAAAGAAATGAGAATCTAATTCAACAAATATGAAGAAAGCAATTGAAAATACTATTGATTTTCAAAGTTAGAGGCTAGAATACTTCATATTTTTTATTTTGTTTATGGAGCTGTAACCCGTTGAGTATATCCAGTTTAATATATAGTTTATTGACGGATTTGTATAAATAAATGCCATCATAATAGTTCACACCAAATTATTCAGCTATTCATTTCATCCTGTCGACACCATAGACATGGTGGTGTTACGTCGGTATTTGTACATGCATTGCACAGCTTCCTGCCCGCCCGACAAGTTGCCACTCAATGGAACGGTCTCCTCGTTGGGGTTTGTTTGATCCCTTCGCTGCAGGTGTTGTGTTCATGGCCTCACCTTCTCAGACTGGGTATATGTGCCGGCCGCGGCCAAGGGAATGTGGCAGCATGTCAATCTAACTAGCAGAAGAGCTTAGAGCTCATAAAAATTAACTCGATGTCAGAAACGGTGATTGTAACCTTAACACGTTCACTGCGTTTCCGCGGCTGTTAACGGTTGGTTTGGTTAGGTTGTAAGTAGCAGAATTAGGAAATCGATTTTCCAGCTTGAATAAAGTTTTATTCTTCTCGATGAATATGAAAAACACAATTGCACGATAACATTTCTTCTCGTATGAAAACTAAAATTTTGAAAAAATGTCGTGAAACAGATCAAATGTCGTGTACATTTATACCGATACGTAAATGAGCAATTTACCTGTTGGTACACATGTGGCCCAATACGCAGTGAACGTGTTAACTATAAGGTCGCACCATAAGTTCTGTCCATTTTTTACTAGTATAAGGAGAGTAAAAACATATCGAGTAACGTTCATTTAATCGACCACATTTTCTCCATCGTTAGTAACATCTTCTGACCACCTACTAAAACCTTTTTAATGCCTCATTCATAGAAAAAATCTTTGGTTTTTGAGCCAGAAAGACCTGCAATTCATTTCCGATGTTTTTGTCTTTCAAAGTTTTTTTCCTTAAATTGTCTAAACTCCAAAAGAGATAGAAGTCTCAAGGAGTAATAGTTGGATAATTGGGCGGATGCATCAATGTTTCCCATTTCAGCGTTTCAATTGTGTAAAGTCATTCATGTTGTATGCGAACGCGCATTGTCGTGCTGAAGGATGACGCCCTTTCGATTGACCAAAGCTGGGCGCTTCTTTAAAAGTGTTATTTAGTCTTTGCAACTGTTAACAGTACAGTTCCGCAGTGATCGTTTCGTTGTTTTCAAGAAGCTCGTAGTGAATAATTCCCATCATATCCCACTAATCACACATATTTTTTTTCGGATGGAGTCCTTGTTTTGATTGCGATTGCGGTTTTGCTTGTCGATCTAGCCATTGATTTGACATTTAACATAACTACACAATCCATTTTCCATCTCCGGTAACAGCTTTATCCAGAAAGGTTCTTGCAGTTGGCGGGAATGCAAAGATGCACAGACATTCACGCACTGCTGACGATTAACAGCGGAGAGTAATAATTAAGGAACCCACTTCCAAAGTTTGGATTTCTTTCCCAGCTTCTTTAATGATGTTGAACTGTCTTTGCACTCATTTGAAGCTTAGAGCTCAATTGCCTAATGAATACGGCAGGATTAGCTTCAAGGGTTGCCTCCAATAAAGCTGCATCAAACTCAAGAGGACGACTTTCTCGAGGGCTATCTTCAAGGCTGTAATCACCATTTCGAAACTTTTCGAACCATCTTCTGCATGTCCGTTCAGAAACTGCTTCTGGACCATTCACTTTTTGAATATTTTTGGCAGCTGTTGACGCAGTACATCCTTAGTGAAACTGATACAGCAGTATGTGTTGTGTGTGTTCTGTCGAGGGCTCCACGTTAATTGAAGGGTTGGAGATAAAATTGCTAAATATCTAAATGAATTTCACTGCAATGTGTACGAAAAACCACAATAGAGTAATTGTGTGGCAGAATAGATGACAACTTTAATTATACCTTCCTCTGTAATACAAGTTCAAATTTGTTACAGCAGCAAAACAGACAGGACTCATGATACGCCTAATGTAATTGTAGTGGTTGTGATAATAAGTGGGATTGCGAGCATTACAATCAGTACAGTAATGTCGATGACTGTGACATCGATCGTAAATACGATAAATGTACCCTTAATTTTCACCCTGGTTCGACTAGGTCAGGTGTTCATTGATTAGGAGATGGGGAAGAGGGGCTTCGAGGTGTGCGAGTGGGCAGTGTCGTAAAATTAGACTGGAGCTTATCATTCATGCCTGAAAATAAATATGCCGCTTTCGCTTGGTCGCTGCAGCGGTCGACCCTTTCTGAATAGCCTCGCTGGTAAAGATTGTCCTTCAGTTGGCGTGGGCATTTTGAATCATGAGAAATGTGGGATTCTTAAGCTTTGCCTCCTGTCGGGCGGTTACTTTATTGTGTCCATGGGGATTAACGCCTCTTTTAGGGGGATCCGACTATTATATCTTCATGAATTAGCGCTCCCGGATGGAAGATGTGAAGCCTTTTGTTGAAATGGAATAGGTTTTTGCTTTGTAATGGGCAAATTGTTTTTCGGTTCGTTACTGCCAAATTTTTCAGCACCTATTACTTTTTTCGTCAACTTCATCATTATACATAAATTTCTTCCTAACTTGCTGTTTATATACGCAGGGTATGTTGTTGGGGAACACTCATCATGCATAGATTCCCCGTTCTCTCAACTCCATAAAAACGGTGTCTTCCTTCTTCCTCTCTTTGGAACTCTTTTTTGGGATTTGGGAGGCTTCAAATAGCTAATCCAATCTATAATTTAATCAAATGTAATCAAGAGCAGTATTAGGGAGTGGGAAAATGATCAGGTATATGTTGATGGTATCGTGCTGTCATTGGCCTCTGAATGCAGCACACTCAGTGTCCGTCACTGTCCTGTCTCACCTGCGCTGCGCCGTGCTGTTGTGATGCAGGAGGCTCTTCGGTGTTTTTTAGTCGGGAAGTTCACATGTTTTTTGGTGATTGCTATTGTAAATGACAACCATTATGAAAGGTCACGCATATTTTTGCCAAATCAATCTTCTATTCCTTTGTTTTATGTGCTCGCTGTATCTATTGACGCGCGGCTGCAGCTGTCAACGTTTCCGAGCGAATACAGTGGTTGTAATTGGTGTAAGCTTATTTTCCTCTGCAATGATAAAATTTCTCAGCAGTTAAAGTGGACTGCGTTTAGTTCATTATACTCACTTTTTCATACCATGCTAAGTAACGGTAAATTCTTCGAATCATTTACCAACGCACTCAAAATATTTCGATAAAAAGTGAAGCTAAATAAACTGAATTATACCAGCTAGACGCTAGGTTTACCCCTCAAGAAGACCGTCATTGCATCTACGAAACCCCTCAGGGGGGACATAGCTATTATATCTATGGGAGTTAGAGCTCCCAATAAAATGATTGGTCCTAAGTTGAAGGTCATGGTTGCCTTCCTTTTTTTACAATTGAATAGTTTTGGTTTTGTTGCGGTCCCTTCCTCTTAGGGGACATATGATAGACAATTGGTTTGTGTTTGTGAAGTTAGTCTTTCCTATGCTGAGGAAACTGGTGCCTTCAGAGGAGATACTGTCTTTCGTGCCTGTTTTACTTCTTTCAATTCTCGTAGCTTCTTTGTTATCTTTTTGTCTTTCTTTCTCTTCCTGCCTAATTTGATGTTCCTATCGTAGTGTATCCTGTGACGGCGCACTTCAACTGTGGGAAAGCACCTTGTGCGCAGATTTCCGTTCTCTACAGTCCATACTAAATGGTGCATTTTCTATGCTCTTTTAAGATCGCTCTTGTGGCTAATGATAGGAAGGCTCAAAACAAACAAACATCGGCATCTACAGATGCTTTGTTTCCAATTCAAGTCTGATACAATCACCTTGTACATTGGTTATAACTAACACCAGAACGCCATGACGCTTTCCCTCGGTCAAGACCGGTACCCATTTCAGACACCTGAGTAGAGTGAGGTATTGTGCTTTGAATTTTTCTCCTATACTCAACGGAGAAAATCGCCACCCAGAACCGAGATTCGAACCCTCGATGCCTTCACGGATGGGCAGGTCCTTAAAGCACACAGCTATGACGAGCACAAACGAACTACTCTAATGATAGTAATGAAACAGAATGTGGTATTCCCTAATTATCCTATTTTCATTGAGGTTACGTTTAGACTTCAGGGATTTTTTGAGCTTCTCGATATTTTCTCAAAGTCGTTGTTCATCTGTGACAAGACGACGACCGCTCACTGCACTGAGTCTCGTCTTTGGGGGGGAAATATTTGCTCATTTTATTACGTGTTTCGTTGAAGCTGCGTATATTTCGTGTTTTGTTTAGATCGTTCATGTTTATTTTACTCAACATTCGCCCCAATTTGAGTTATCATGGCATTTAGGTTGTAATTTTGTAAATTTGTTCAATTGCATTGTGCTCATTCTCCTATGTGGGAGCATTTGTGGAGGAAGGCTGCGTCTAATGAATCTGATCCAAGATGCCTAGTTTTTATTGATCTTTAATACTCGTGAATTTTGATCAGTCAGTCTTGTTCTTCTTTCTGAATGTATAATTGTAAACGAAAATATTTCTGTGCGTTTTGACGAATATTGTTTATATTAGCACTTACTCTCATTGTTGATTCTGAGAATTATTCTTTGCTTGTATCTAGTTTCAGTTAGTACTGACGCTTATCGTGTTAGGGACACGATCGGGTTGGGTGTGCTGTGTGTGAAACTACTGGTAATTTAGTGTGATGTAATTAGCGTGCCGTGCCTGACGCATGATGTCGACAGTCAAGAAAGTTGTTCTCGATTCTCTCACTGTGCTCCACGAGCAAATGTATAGTATGACAAAGATCTTGGCGTGGGACGAAGGTGGTGCAGGGAGATTACAGTTACAGGTTTGTGTTTTACCGATGATACATCGTTGTCGTGATCTCCATTTTTGATCGCCGATGGCACACATTGTTACGTTTGCTGTCATCTCTTTGATTGTCGTGACATTAAGGTCACATTCTTCTATTTTTGCTAATCAAGATTAGATGAGACTTTTCAGCGTCCACATCAAAATTAATAATTTACGTACATTTATTTTATCATGTTTGGTAGCGCAACCTTCACATTTACGATAATCTATCTCCATCCTTAATGGGAAATTCACAAAACTTCAACCACATCAATTATTTATTACCTAAAGGATACAGAATTAATGACACATCAAAATGAATCTAACGCACCTAGTTAACATTTCAAATAATATGTGTGTACGCTGAAGGCGTAGCGTCGATAGGAACCTATGCACAGGAAGTATGGCCATGAGGGCGTTAAGGGAAAATATGCGAATACTGGTTAGGAAACTCATCTTGTTCGTGGATTCCAGTGATGATTAAATGGGCTCCGTGACTGTTTAATTATTACGTTACCATGTCACCACAAGATGTTGATTGCGAAGGTTAAGATAGGCCAAACCTAGCCCGAAGGGCCGGCCGGCAGAGGACGCTTCTTTACTCCCTCGCAGTCACAGGCAGAGGACACTTCTTTACTCCCTCGCAGTCACAGGCAGAGGACACTTCTTTACTCCCTCGCAGTCACAAGCAGAGGACACTTCTTTACTCCTTCGCAGTCGCAGGCAGAGGACACTTCT
>JACJUY010000431.1:215333-231568 GCA_014220935.1 Platorchestia sp. MABIK | reverse complement strand
TACCCGCTCAACTCACCGCGCGGGAATTTTTTCAAATAAGTAAGTTTCTCTGGCGCACCCTGTAGAAATTTTCTGACGGAATTATCAACGAGAAATTTAAGAAACATATTCTTAATCGATAATGTCCTAATAAATTCTATTTCACGGTGGAATATTTCAAAACTGCTAGGTATACGATATGCACGGTGAAGTAATGTAATTATACAAGATTTGATATATCCCTTATAAATACAACTGAAATAGTTCGTACTTGAGCCAGTAAATGTTGGTTTCCTGTAGACAGAGGTAATGAGCCTGGAGTTTGCCTTTTTCACGAGTACATCTAAGAAAGGGATTTGGCCATTGTGTTCTATTTCCTTGGTAAATTTAACATTAGGATGCGATGCATTGATATATTCATAAAAACTAGTAGCTGCATTTCCGAAACGGATCAAAACAAACGTGTCGTCCAAATATCGACGGTTTTGTTCTGTTGTGAAAATGAAGCCACTAGTTTTTATGAATATATCAATGCATCTCATCCCAATATTAAATTTATAATGGAAATAGAACACGTTTGCCATAAAAAGTAAATGAACAAAAATGTATTTTTTACGTTGGTTCTCCTTTTTATCTTACGCGTGAGATTCCCTAAGAATCGACCTATTGGAAATAAATAAATTGTTTTCATTTGAAATTGGCTGGAACCAGCTCGCAGAATATGTACTCGGTGAATACGTTCAAAACTAGTCTCGACCGTTATTGGGTCGGCAATCCTAGGTTTCTGAAATAGAGCGTTAACTCAAATTCGAGGGTAACTTGGAGAGAAAAAGCTACATGCGTACTTCAGGAGGCATCAGTTACTGCGTTCCTTTTCGCGATACATTCACGATTCCACTGGTAATGCCTCATCGGCTTGTAGCGTTGGCATGGCGTGAAAAGTTTATCTTCGCTTTAAAATTACTTGTAACGCAAACATTTCAGAATGATACAATTATTGTGTTTGTAGGAATTAGCGCTCCCGGGAGGAAGATGTCAGGTCCCGAGCTAAAGGTTGGGCAAGGCTTCCTCTTGTTGGAATAGTGAATGATCGCAGTTTGAAGCGTGGATCTTAATCGTTACGACAGTTATGAAGTTTTAGAATGGAGGATCCAGTAGTGCGGCCACCTAAGATAGAGATCTCGGTGAAAAAATTAGTGACCGTTTTGATGATTAGGTGACTGAACTGAATGTTGGCTGTTAACTTTAGCTTTAACATCCAGACCATGACGATCTGACTCAGAATCATTGGCATTCAACTGCTATGATAGCGCGGGCCAGTTTTTCGAAGGTCACTTCTGTTGTTGGTGGTTCGTGTGAGCCGAGAGGATAAAATGATGCACATAAAGCACGATTAATTAATGCTTTACTGGTGGACGGTGAGGCGAGTACGGAGCGTTGAATCACAAGCGGAGCGATCAACCGAAGACTAATAAAAAATTTCAGACCAACTGAAACAAAACTGCAATGCAGTATCAGCTTTGAGGTCTGATGATAGGTTGTCCTTGAGCGATCAGTCCGTCCTGATAGGGGCGCTGTTCGCTCTTAGTTTATTACGATAATTTTGAAGTCGCTTTTTCTGGTGGCTTTCGCTTCTCAGATTTGAGAAGCTGAGCGAGCGTACGCCGTATCTTTTACGATCCACCCCGTAAAGCCAAGCCTTCAGCACTAGTTTTCATGAGGCGTTCCTTCATTAACGTACACTGAAGAAATTGTTTTCGGCGTCCATTTAGCCCAGCCAGAGACGTTTTTATGTGTCTGTATGGAACTTAATAAAATACACTTTTATTCAATTAGTATTTTGACACTGACCAAATTTTTTGTTTCATTGTTCTGTTTTTTAGTAATTGCTACTTTTTCAACTTTTACGTAGTTTCATGTACTCAGGCCATAAGATATTTTTGTACGCAAGGGATCCTGTGTTTGAACTCACCTTATGCATTGATTCCCCGTTCTCTTAACTCCATACTGAATGGTGCCGGACTCCTTCCTCTCTCTCTCTCTGTAACTTTTTTTCCAAGGTTATGGAGGCATGAGCTGAACTTTGAAATAACCATTTGTTGTACATTTTGTATGCATTTGTGTAGGAGACAAACTAGATATTTATTAGCATCCAATTTTTTGTATTAAAGTGAAAAATTAATATGTATCGATCACAAATTATTGATGTTTTAGTGATGTTTGATCGACGATATTATTCACTAAATAAGACAATGCGCATATACCAGTCGTGTGTGTAATCCTGGGAAAACTTTTGTATGTTATCTGTGAAATATTAACCCAAATATCAATAAAGTTGAAAATTGCGTCAAAGTAGTCGCTCCTAAAGTTCCAAGTCGTGTAGGTTGGCGCACGTGAGGAAATTAGCCTTCAAGTCGAGGTACTGGAGATCCCAAGTTAGCACAAAATTAGCGAATTTACTTTCTGATAGAACAGTGACCATAAAACACAAACAGACGGTAGAGAAACTAAATGTTGAATTAAAGGGTATTGAATAATTAATTTTCATCGTAAGAATCGTGAATGACAATTCTACATTTTATTACACTTTGTAGATCAGAAACATGTTGTTTGCTATCAACCTAGATTTGGAGAATATTTCTCAAAGACATTAATCTTATATTAGGTATTTATATTTGCATCTAGATGAGGGACGACTAATTTTGGTGTCATTGAATGAGCGTGAATTAATTGGACACAGTGGCGGACCAAGTTTATCCCTGCCCTGACTGCTCATTTCTCCAGTTTTGGTGCTGATAAGGACAAACGATTTTGGTGGGATTTGAGGACTCTGTACGCACATGGTGAGGATCGCCTGTAGAGTTGTAACATTTTCTGCATATGGTGGAACGAGTGTTGGGGATGAGATGGATCGCAATTCTGTTTCTGCTTCGCTGGTGTTCAGCCGTGAAACAGATTGAATGATCGATGTCATGGCTTCAGGAGGGCCCAAGTCTGATCTGACATGCCACGAAAAGTATAGGCAAACCTTGTCATTGAAAACTAAATCTAAAACACAAAAATAAACATTTGTTTAAAAATATCTCGGAAACATGGAACATGGTATCAAATTGCTTTGCGATTGACGGATGAAACGAATAGACCAAAGAATGGCTGTACAGAAACAAAAGCGTCAGAAATCCCACATGGAATGGGAGCAGTTATTGTTGGCAGCACAATCAATCCAAATGACAAGGCAAGGTGTCCTCTCTAGTCTTCAGCTGTTACTAAGTTCGATGAGGTGGGTTCTACATGCGTGCCGAAGTCTTGAGTTTTTGATAACCAATTAATGTCATTTAATACATTGAAAGGCTATCTGCAAAACAATCAGGAATAATGAGCAACAGAATATACCAAAAGAAAGAATGGTTTAGCAGTAACGGACTACTCAGAATCCAACCACTCAACCGAGACTAGAGGAAAGCAAAGAAGGGTTTCGTGGACGAAGGGCATCGCGATGGACGAAGGGCATCGCGACTAATTGGGAGATGTTAGGAAAATAAAGTTGAACATCGGATGCTTCGGAAATGTGGACGGTTTCCCAAGTGAGTGATATCGAAAAGAAGCAAAGCTGGCGCTGACACATCTGCACATACAGAGAAGTTTCTCGGTCAAACTGCGAGGCAGGACGGGCTTGTCGCATAGATAAAATGTCAACCTTGTTTCTTACCTAGCTTCCAAGCCTCTACAATTAGCTTGGTCCCATTCTCTCATTATATGCATGAAATTGAGAAAAGGATTCCCTCGGAATGACATTTTTAGTACGATCTGCGCACATCCCACTTAGCTGCTGCACCAGACGAGAAGAATTAGCGCTGATGACGTCCATGAGCACCGAGAGAAGTCAATGCCTCCATCTTCAGACCTGTTGATAAAAATCTTCCTGTCGTAGGGATTGGTTCGAAATTTTGCTTCATTAGTTATTTTTCGAAGCGAGGAAATTAAGTAAGCTCTAATACAAAGTTTATTTCCCATGGAACGGGGCTGACGAAGCTTTGAGAGGTGTGGAGATGAGCAGCGACATTTTTTCTATCGAAAGAATGTTTAAAAAATTCAATTTTTAATCATTATCTTAGATACGACAGGAAATGTAACCGTCGAGTTTTTTTCAGCTCTGCGTAAGATTGCGCCATAAAGTTAGACAATCAAACTAAAGAAATATTGTACTCGTTCATTTTGTTCATTTTCTTCTATTTTCTATATCCTATAATATTATATTCACGAGGTCATCAAGAATCCTAGGTTAGTACAAAACTTTTGCTGAGTTCAACAAGCGGAAAAGACCTCAAAATTTGAGGCTATAACTCCAATATTTGAGGAAACAGCTCCGGTCTTCCGAGCTCTGTATCGCTCCAATTGCGATTCCCTCACTTGATGCTTATTTAATTCCAAGTACACAGTAAATAAGTAAAATCTACAGGGTGCGGCAGTCAATTCTGAATTTCCGAAAAGCCTGAAAAGTGGGCGGGTGAGTTGTCAAGGTGACCGCTTGAGGCCAAGCTCAAATTATGTATGGAATTATGTATGATCAAACCCTAAAGAATTTCATCATAAACCTCTCCATTCAGCCAAGCTAACAGCTTGGGACGCCATGTTCTCATCGGAAATCATAGGCCCTTTTATATTTCAAATGAAAGGGGGTTGTCTGTTACCGTGAATGCAGAGTGGATTCAGAAATGTTAAGGTTGTTCTTCATTCACAGACTCAGTCAACATGCAGTGAATGATGAAACCTTGTTCCAACACGATGGAGCCACAAGCCATACAGCCTGTGTTGAATGTTTTAGGGAATCCCTCCATTCTCGGGATAATCTTGAATGTTTTCTCGAATCGTGTGATATCTCGGGAATGGAGGGATTCCCTAAGCCTCCCCTTTCACCCGATCTCACACCGTTCAACTTATTCTTGTGGAGGTACCTAAAGAGTAAGAATGACTACTCCTCAGTTCCACTGTTGAAATTAAGTCGTCGATTTCTATGGATTTCTATTTAAATAAATTAATCTAACTGAACTGTGACACATTTGGTGAAACATGCTCTGAAATAGTCGGCTACGCAGTCAATAAGAGATTGATTAGTATTTAATATTTCAATGAAGTTTGAGAGGCTCGACCTAAAATTAGTCATTAATCTTAAAAATTGGACGTCATAATGAAATGGCTTTTCACCGAATTAGCTCTCTATGAATTATGTATGTGTTGAATCTCATGTTTTATTCTGGAATTTTTTCGCATATTTTGTGATAGACGCACATTCAAATAAAACTTTACGCCTTAAGTGAAGGATTTTCAACGCGTTACTGATATTTTGAGTTATTTATTGCACTATGAACGAAAAATTTCGATGCTCGAAATTTTTTGAGTTGTATTTTTTCCATATACGATTTTTTTTTTCGTGGTTATAATCATTTCTCAATATTTAACGAGGGTCAGAAGCGAACTTGGGAACTTAAGTTTATTCAAGATTTCCTGTGCCAGCATTTCTCACCTAAGGTCTCTCTCACTCGCCAGAAACTGGTGGTGAAGCCTGACCAGCTCATCAAGCGGCGGGGCAAGCTCGGGCTCATCGCCGTCGGGGTGAGCTACGAGGCCGCCCGCCAGTGGATCCAGGAGCGCATCGGCAAAGATCAGAAGGTGGGCTCCCACTTGCAGGTAGTCCTGTGTCGTCATGCTGTCTAGAGTGAGCCACTTCACTGGGAATATCTTATAATGAATTTCTAGAAAGAAAGTATTCAACGTTGTATGTACTACCTTCACTTATGACCTATACGCATCGCATGCGCTCTAGCTAGCGCATCTGTGGGACTTGCTTCCCAAGTGCATGAGGTGGGAAATAGGTTTGCCTTTGTTAGGTTTGTCTATCCTGTGCTGCGGGGTCGGGCGCCCCTTGGGGCGAGCCTGTTCGGTCACCTCAGCTACAGGTAAGCGTGCGAGACTCGTCTCTTCTTTGCATTTTCTTCCTTTTCATTTATAACTAACTTTTGCGACGTGCATGGTATTCTGTGTAGAAATAAGAACCCGCCTTGTGAGTTAATTCTCTATTTTATACAACCTATGTGAAATTATCCCTTCCCTTCGTTCCCTTCCGATCGTTTTCTATGAGGCAAGGGCGTCTGAACACCTTGACCGCGATGGGTTTAACAGGAGTTTAATATCCAACTCAAATTTGAAGTCAGTTGTAGTAAGCAATTTTGAAAATAGCAAACATTAACTGGATCGTGCCTTCGTTCAGCTTTGATTAAGTATTTATAAAAATTAAGTTTGTTCCTGCTGGGTCGTTAGCAGCATTAGGACAATTCCCTCTGTGTTCACCAGCTGTTCACATCAGCTTGTTGAACTAACAATAAACAAAAGAAATGTCAATCCCTCACTTCTACACGGAGTGGGGGCTTTGATTTGAGCCGGTCTCTAGATGGAGCTCGTGGGGTATTTTTAAGCCTGAAAGTGTCTCATGATACCAATGTTTGAATTATGTCGAAAAAAATTTTGCTTCTCTGTCTTCCTTTTTCAGCCTTTTTATTCTGTCACTACTAGCACATGGTGAGATCACACCGCGTACCACCTATCTTTCGCCTCGATGCTCACCGGAGGCAGAGAGAGTAATTTACATTACGTATCTCTTTGTTGTTGTCTTGCGTTTATTAGTTCATTAGCATTAATCAGTCTCTCTTTAATATAATCGACTTTTTTCTTCGTCGTGGTTTTATTCCGTTCTTTTAGTTCTCTCGTACGAGTGTGTTCACAATATGAATGATATGGGCAATTAAACTTTCAGAGCAGCTGCGCCAAATGATCTAATATCCTTTTTAACCACTCATGTGATTATGTATTATGCCCCTTAGCCTTGGCCTGAGTTTATAACTTCCTTGAAATATTTCTGATTCATTTAACAGCTTTCAGATTTGTGTTTACCGGTGTCTGCAGAACGGGCGTCTCTGCCGTTCGAGATTCTGCGTAATTCACGTGCATGCCATATCAGTCGGGCGCAATAGGTTATTGTTTTTTCGAGCTGGGGAATTTAATAATCGCGGGCATCACGGTTAGAATTCTCAAATCGGACGTCTGCCAAGGTCAGTCTAGAATGCATGATCGCCAACATCGCTAGAGATGGAAGCGCTCTAAAAAATGGGGAATTACGTGCAACGATTGTAACATGGTCACCTTTATAGGCTTGAAATTCCAAACGGAGAAGTGTACCAAGAGTCACTGAATTGGTGAGAAAATCAGAATACAATTTCAGTGCGAATGATTCCGTCAAAAGTTTAGAAATGCTTGAGCTTTTGGATCTCCATAAGCTCTCTCTCTCCCTGTGTAATTTCATTTAAGAAACGTTGATGAATGAGTGGACAAACTGGCTATACATGGTCACGTAACTCAAAATAGAAGTAAATTCATACATTCTTTTAATTGATGAGCGCAGTCTCCACACAGTGTACGCTTCATTGGAAGCAAGACTTGGAATTCGATCCTTACTGAAATTTGTGAAAACATTCCTTACAAAGCTTCCAAAACAAATATTGAATTGCAATTTTTATCAAGTTATTAATGGCGTGGGGTAATCAGGTCGAATCTTTTCTACTGTTTGATTCAACTTGGGGTAATTTACCATATGCAATGAAATAGGTTATAAATCTTTTCCACTACACAGTTTGCAATTGGGTTCGTTTTAACGATCAATTCTGCGTGAATCCATTCATTGATCAGTCTAGTGTGCGACTAGGTTAAGTGTACCAGGGTTCGCGTTATTGTACATCTTATAGTACTGATGATAGGATGCTTTAGAAATGGCTGGATTTATTAAAGCTCACAGGTAGCTATACTCAAATGTGTCCAGTGAAACGGCCTTAAGGAACAATCTACAGATGTATCGCTTGTGATGAATTATTGTTAAAATTGCACGAAAAATAATTATCCTGGTTATGTTGTATGAATCAGTGCCCTATCCAGACAGCTTCAGGTAATTCGACCTACTACAGCTACCAGAGGTCAGGTGCCGCTTACGTTGAAATTCGTACTTGGAAAGAGTTCAACTCAGTTTGAATTTAGTTCAATAGGAAGTATTTTATTTTAGGCGGTTAACATGGTTATGAATTACGTGGGCATTTTAGGTTATGAATTACGGTTAACACTACGGTGTAGCTCCCCCTCCCCCCTTCCTAGGGGCAGACAACTATTGTATCTATGGGAATTAGCGCTCCCGGTGGGAAATGTGCGAGGGCCCGAGCTGAGCGTTAGGTAGGCCTTCTTTTTGTTGCAACAAAATGTTTTTTTGTTATTTTAAAGACCACCCTTTTCTCGGTTCACTGCTGTCCTGTTTTTCAGCACTTATTACTTTCTTCTTCAATTTTTATCATGGTTTCATGAAGTTCTTTCTCAACTTACTGTTTCTAGGAAATTAGCACTCACAGGGGGACAAGGTGAGGGCCCGAGCTGAGAGTTAAGTAGGCCTTCTTTTTGTTGAAATAAAATGCTTTTGTTATGTCAAGAACCATCTTTTTTCGGTTCACTGCTGTCCTGTTCTTTCAGCACCTACTACTTTCTTCTTCAACTTTGATCTTGTTCATGAACTTCTTTCTTGTCTTACTGTTTCTATGCCCTTTCTGCGTAGATTCCGCGTTCCCTTAACTCCAAACTAAATGGTGTGTTCTTTCTTCCTCTCTTTGGATCGCCTTCGTTGCGGATTCGCCTTTGTTGAGGCTTAAACTAACTAATAATCTAATGTAATCTTACTGTTTCTATGCCACCTCTACGTAGATTCTGCGTTCCTTTATTTTCATTCTAAATGATGCTTTCCTCCTTCCTCCCTTTAAAACTCTTTTTTTTTTTTAGCGGTTAGAGAGGCTTAAACTAACAAATTACAAACACTACAGTGCAACCTCACCCTTATGTATTGGAGTTTCCAAGGCACGAGTACGTATAAATAGTGTGAGAGCAAAGTTCACATCGAGCACTAAGGTCAGCATTTGAAAGATACAATGGAGGCGAGTGTCAACATGTTTACTTACTTGCGTGAGTTCTATAGCGCAACATGTTGGCCTCTCGAAAATGACACATTTGTGAAAAAAATAATTGCGGAAATGCTATCAACACTGAAGTTAGTCCCGTGATGGTGTATGTGGGATGAGTTTTTGAGGCGGGATATTGAAAGAGCAATGGAGCTAAGGTACTAGCTCAAGGGCGTTCCTTTTTGCTCCGTAGTCCCACATCCCCCTGAGATAATTACACTGGGGAACAAAATTCTACTTTTTGTCAGTTACAAGCACTTTGAAACCTCTTCCTGGGTGAATTGAGATACTGATTTCGAACATGGTATGAGTTATTTTATATCGAGTCCAGTTTTTTTGCAACGAGTTACCTCCCATTTACTACTGGCAGTAAATAGGTAGACCACCAGATATTAATAAAATTCTAAATCGGTAGAAATTAATGTTATTCAAGAACCATTGTAAACCTGCAGAATTGATTTACAATTACTTTTACTTACCATGGCAACCACATCGTAGATTCATTAGTTACTATTGCGAAGAATGCCAGATTTATTCAGGCAGAAACTTACGTTTAATGGATCGTCTAGATCCCCCAGGGGGCTACTACTGTTTTATCTATGGGAATTAGCTCCCCCAAAGGGAAAATGTGAGAGCCTGAGCTGAGAGTTAGATAGGCCTTCTTTTTGTTGAAAGAAAATTTTCTTGTTATGTCAAGGACCATCTTTTTTTCACTTCATTGTTGTCCTGCTTTTCAGTACCTACTACTTTCTTCTTCGACTTTGATCTTGTTTCAAAATCTTCTTTCTCAACTTACTGTTTCTATGCCCCTTTCTGCATTGATTCCGCGTTCCCTTAACTCCATACTAAATGGTGCCTTCTATCTTCCTCTCCTTGGATCGCATTTATTGCGGATAGGGAGGCTTAAACTAACTTATAATCTAATCTCACGTTCCACAAGGAGTTCATGAATGATGTTCTGCTCCCCAACATCGTAGCTTGCCCTAACTGGCCATTCCTTCTGAGTCCAGTGTCTGTCTTTGGATCTGCCATCCCCTTACTCTGATAGTAACTGATAGTAACATATCCATCCCCCTTACTCTGATAGTAACTGATAGTAACATATCCATCCCCCACACTCTGATAGTAACTGATAGTAACATATCCATCCCCCTTACTCTGATAGTAACTGATAGTAACATATCCATCCCTCTTACTCTGATAGTAACTGATAGTAACAAATCCATCCCCCATACTCTGATAGTAACCAATACGCTCAAGTTCAAGGTCTAAATAAATCGAAATTTGTTTACTTTAAACTAAAGAACTTTCTATCGTGGCTTTTATATGTGTATATATATTCCTTTAAACGCCCACTAGGACACCAGTGTCCTCTTTCAAATAAATGCAATTACACAAAATTGAAGGAAAGTTTCTACATAACTTCGTATCATCCACGTTCAGGACGCGTTTACATTCGATCTAGTCACAACGTCCCGATTTCATGTTTTACTATCACCAACGATGCCAAAACTGCAAACAATTATTGGAAATTTTTTTTCCCTCTTCAGGAAAAAAATTGGACGTTAAAGGGATATAGGTGAGTATGTGCATGTACAGGGTGGCCCAGAAGTAACTGGCCCATTTAATTTGTTAATAAAAAGAAAACTCAACGAATCCAACAAATTTACAAGAACTTAAAAACTAAATTTCTTCTGAAATAGCTCAACTCGCCAGATACACTAAGGAGCGTTATGGAAGCAACAAGGAAAAGAGCCCTAATTTGTCAAAACAACCTTGGGGGCCATTTAAAAGATATTATATTCAAAACATAGTGTTAATAAACTGTAAAATTGTTTTTCTTTCCAATAAAACAAGTTTCAGCTTTCTAGCGTTCATGGTTTTCTTTTTAATAGCAAATTAAAAGGGTCATTTACTTCTGGGCCACCCTGTATGTATGCACATATGCATATATTTGTGTACTAAACTAGCAACTAGAATTTGGACTGGAAATACCGCTTTTTTCTGTTCACTCTCAATTTGTAACATTACCTAACTCGACATATCTCTTTATTATTACAAAGCATTCACAAAAAAGTATAAATTCGTTGTAGGATCACCCGTATATGCTTAAATCAGATGCTTAAAACTAATGACCGTTATTTGGAAAAGTTTTTAATTAGAAAAACAAAACTCTTAATTTTCATAATTTTCATGCTTGTATCCTGGTATCCGTGTGCATGTGTGTGTCTATGTATGCATACATTCATGTATATGTACGTACATTCATAAATTAACCCACAGCAGTTTTTTGCAAAATTTCTAATTAAGCGACTTGCATTTGTCTTATAAACTTGCTGTGTGAGCTGAAGCGTGCTCATTTAGGCGGCCAGTTCACTTTTTTCCATTTTTCATGCTCACTCGAAATGATATTTTTGAATATCTGCCGAAACAAGCAATTCTTATATTATCCCCTGATGTCAAGAAATCCAAAGCTTCTACGTCATGTATATGCAAACTGTCATAAGTGTTTTCAACCCACAAAGTTCATTATCTTTATTGTTTTCATGAATCAACAAGCGCTGTTCAACCTTAAGTAACCAGCTATAGGATACATTTTTCTGTCTTTCCTCTCCGTTTTTTGCGAGCATCAAACTGGACTGTCATGGAACCTATGTATGTTCATCAATTACAGACATTTGCATCATATTTCGGAGATAATGCATGTAACTCTTTCTAATTTGAAACCCTTATAGGACGTTCTTGTTTTCTTCAAATATTCACATCCTAAAATGTTCTTGCTAGGCTTGTATGGTCCAAATTATATCATTTCTTACGCTCTTCAATGTACTATTATGACAACCCTATCTAGGTTTTTAATTTCACGTATTACTCCAATTATGTTGTACATGTCATGGTAGCCGTTGTAGAACAATCGTTTCCATGCTCCTGACTCAGGTAGACTATTTTGAGCCACTATTATTAGTTCGGAAATATCCTAAATTCGTTACGTGGTTAAATACATTTTTTTTCGAGTCCCGTGATTTGAATACTAGTTATACGTAGGAGTGAAAATATAATTCTGAATGTCAACCTCGCTGCCTGAGACGCAGCATTATTTTAATTTACGCGTTTTACTTTCAACGAATTCCTTATATCGCAAGTCCCTGAGCTCGTATTTTGATGTAAGTGTGCACTAAAAAGAGCGCTTTCAACAATGCATCGTTACCGAAATTGTGTTTTTTTTTATTATTTTCTTGTTCTACTTACATATGTAATCATATCTAGATTAAGCAAGATTAGGAATACATTGTCCTCAATCACTTTTTTCGACTAGTGACATGGGTATAACGATACTTGTGTGTTTGTGTAGCATTTAAGAATCCTTACTTTAAGGTATTTTAAAATCCAAAGATAAGTTTTTGTATCATCTATATTGAAAATCAAGTGTTTTTCTTTTTTCTCTTTTTTCTTCTCTATAGAACACGTTACATTGGCAGGCCTCCTTGAAAGTTTAGGTGATTACAAGGGAAACATTTTTCCAGAAATAATTCGCATCTGACATGTTACAAGTATGCTGAACTACATTGTTCACTGAAAATGTTTTCTGTATGTTCAACAATTCTTTGCGAAGCCTAAAATTGTCTGACAGTCACTGATTATACTCTGTAAGACCAGCACTGTTAGCCAAACTAAGGAAATCTTCATCAATTTCCGAAATTATTTTTAAAGAACTGGATATGCTTACAAAACCGAGTGCGATATCCGTAAGCTATGCAAAGTGAACTTACTTTTTATTAAATCATTAATTATTTTTTGAAATTGTTCCACACGAGTATTTAGTATGGTTGACGCTGAAGAGGTAGTTATGAGGTTTCTTTGTGGCAAATAATAAAAAATGAAATTTTTTTAGTGCGGGATTCGTCAAGTGTTGAATGCATCCCCACGCTTTAGGATGACCGTCTGTAAATTATTAATTTTTACTCTGAGTACAAAACTTTTCTGAGCTTGTGGTTGCTAAATCGAGGCAATTCCCATCAGAGCTCGGGCCGATGCTTGTCCTATCGATACCGAAGTTGACGTAACTTGCTGATGAATTCACATGAGAAGTAGGGAGTTTGAAGAGAGAAGTGCAAAGGAATCATGTCAACGTTTGTAAATAGCACCCATTTGAGCGAGTTGAAGATACAGGAGGAGTGCTCTGAAAAAAGTTGTGCTCAATCCCCTTCTGGCCGAACCTCGTCCACGTACCTCAGTTCTTCGTCGCCTGCCTGACTGATCCAGTCCATGAGCGTACTCATCTGACCCCAGAGTAAAGCGCGCCACAGCTTTCACATGCTTGCTTGTGTCTTTGCACCATCCTTGTGCCTCGAAGCTCGACACGGCAGAAAGTGTGATTTACTTTTCGTACCTTCTTCTGTATTTTGTGGTGCTTTTTAGTTCAATTCAGTTTCATTTCTCTATTTCATTGTTTTTTATCACGCAGGGAATTATACGACAAAAGTGATCTTAGCAATAAGACTTAAAAAAAAAGAAGCTACACTCTCTTATCTAACTTTCAGCTTTGTATTTGGGTACTCTTTTTATGATTTTTACGTCTGGCATCTTTTCCTTTCACAACACAATATTTGTGTATTTATTTGAAGCGATACACGATCTGAATTATTTGAAAAATCTCAAACTTCTTCTATCTTCCTCTATCAAGAAAGTATTCGTTCCCTTAGTAGCAAGTCATAGATACTCGACTTTCTGACGTTCACTGTCTTATATTCGTATTGCACAATCTTCTAGCCGCAGTAATTACTCTCATCGGTTTCCCTTTCACTGTGATGCTATTAATAAAATCCCTGAGCTCCTGTGATAGATTCCTTTCTATTGATAACTTTTACTTGAAGCCATGAACTCGAGTCTCTGTCCTTCCCGATATCGTACATTAGCCAAACATCCGGTACTATAGTTCCCAGCTCTTACCGGATTTACAGTGCAAGTTTATCGGTCACAATTGAAATGACAATTTCATGGCATCAAAGAACAGGAACGAATACTAAGTTCGTCTTTGAAATTTCGAGTGTGTTAGCAAAGAATCGAAATCATAGAGTGCCTAACGCTTCTGGCTATGGTTCTGCTCCGTCAATTGGCAGCGTGAAGTCAGTCTCGATTCCAGTCAGGTGACAATTCCGCGCACCCATCGATACATGCAAGATTTTAATGAGTTTGGTGGTACCTGCTTGCGTAGAAGTTTCAGCTTTTGTATTTAGATTTAAAAAAGTACCACTATTTGGATCAATAACATCCGAATATTTCATGTTAATTCATCTTGAATATTTATAAGGAACAATACCATAATCCTCTCTGCCCGTTCTCAACAAGTAGTTCTCTGCCCGTGCTACTTGTTGACCCAATTCAAGTATTTCAACATGCTTGTCTGTGTTGAGCCGGCTGCTGTAAAGCACTACAGTTGTTGCCCTAAAATATGGTAGTGCTTCGAATGTGAATGGTACCATGTATAGCGTTGGTAATTACATTATTATATCCTAAAAAGCTCTTCAGTTTCAGAGCCCTGGATTTTCGTGTGGCTGAGCATGCCGGTAGGAGTTTTCGAACCAAACAATTACCTTCTTCCCCTCTCCAATCTGCTGTTCGCTCATATGTAGAGAGTTGTGACCTTCCAGTTCGGCGCTAGACGATTTTAAAGTGATTTCTTATCCATCTGATACAATAAACCTTCGCATTCTAGAATCCCTGTTCATTTTAAAAGATAAACCTACCTTAAACAATTCGCAATCAGCCTTCCCTCTGAAATTGTGTAGTTTCTCTGTCTCTTTTTATTTCGCAAATTCCACTGATAGAATGCATTTTGACTTGGTTTATAACTTTTTTTTTCAGAAAGTTAAGAATGACCATCAAATTGGACGAAACGTTCTTTTTTTTCATTGTTGAAGTATTTTTTAAAGAAATATGATTCCTATTAAAACGATTTTATTTGCTCTTTCATTCATCGTTAGACTTTTCAAAAAACCAAACTTATACTTTTATCCAGCCCTTCGGTTATGATGAACTAACCAGAGTTCGTACTAACGTCAATTGTAAGTTCAACATCACCTAGCAAAGTAACGCGTGGTTTACTTCATGCCGTTCTGAGCTGAGTGGGGCACCGCGCGACAGCAGCTCGCTGGCCGCCGCAACTTTCGCGTTCGCTCAAATGTCAGAGAGAGGAACGCGTCTGCTGCACCGCACGCCAGGCTAATCACCGCCAGCCTGAATCTAGTCGTATGATACTAGTTTTACTCACCTGTTTAGACCTTCAACTAACAACTGCAGGTTTAGTACGACTTGTTGCAGGAGTCAGTCGTTGGTCTAGATGTGTTGTTAGATTAGCGTTAACGTTCATTAATTACTTGTTTCTCGTAGAGAAGGCCGACGTGCCATGCAACCAACCTCTTGCGAGGGTGTTTTATTCCTTTATTCTCATGCCACCTTTCTGTTTCATGAAGATGCTTGCGTCTTCTTTTGCCACACAAGCGGGTTATGCAACCGAGACGCCCAAATTTTGTGCCCTTGTGACGCCACCTGAACTGAACTTTTGAGTGTCTCAGTGATAATCGCCCATAAAATATGAATAGGGTAAACTTTGAATATGATATGAATAACGTTAATATCAATCTTATATACATGTATGAAGGGTGGTTGACCGATTATAATTACTTTTTAAAATTTTGTTAACGAATACGAAATTGTTTTAAAATAGTGTTAACTTAAAGAGAGAACGCTTTGTTAGACGCTGCGGAACTTGTTTTACTTGTTGTGACTTCGTATACACTGATCGAATGTAATCCTGATTGGTCGACCCCTCATGGGGATACAACTATTGATCTATGGGAATTAGCGCTCCCAGTCGGAATATGTGAGGTCCCGAGCTGAAGATTAGGTAGGCCTTCCTTTTCTTGAAATGAAATAGGTTTTTGTTTCGTTACAGATCATCTTTTTTCGGTTCATTGTTTGCTTTTCAGTGCCTACTACTTTCTTTTTCAACTTTAATCTTGTTCCATAACCTCCCCTCAGGGGGATACAACTATTGTATCTATGGGAATTAGCGCTCCCAGGGGGACTATGTGAGGGCCCGAGCTAAGGGTTAGGTAGGCTTCCTTTTTGTTGAAATTATATAGGTTTTTGTTCTTTTACGGACCATCTTTTTTCGGTTCACTGCTGTCCTGTTTTTTCAACACCTACTACTTT
>JACJUY010000431.1:175227-199799 GCA_014220935.1 Platorchestia sp. MABIK | reverse complement strand
ATAGACATGTAGAGTGTAGAATTCCTATTTCTCTCTGAAGAAGAATTTATTTTCATTTTATTTTTTGAACGATCTATGTAGCTAATATTTTATATTTTCGTAATGATTATTGACGTTTTCCACATTTGACCCTATATTGTTCTCCATATTATGTCATGTTGTTCAGCTTAATGAAGATGCAATGGAAAAAATATGTGCCATTCCCCATCCAAACAAAGATCTTACTATGGTTATTTTCACAAATATAATATTCATGAATAGTTAAATTTTTATTTACCCCTACAAAAATTTTTACTTAGAAATTTTTATGAAATTTTAATTCTGAACAGCAAAGTAAATAGTTAAGATCTTTGTTCATCCGGCAATATGGTAGGGGTTATCATTTGAAAAAAATCCAGAATTTTTATTAAAACCCCCTAAAAAATGTCCTTGAATTTCAAGTATTTGTCCTTGAAATATCCTTGAATTGTCCTTGTATAAAATTTTTCAAACTCTGTGGCAACCCTGATCTATGAGAATTGTTGCTCCAAGGGGAAGATGCGAGGTCCCAAGCTCAAGGTTAGATAAGCCTACCCTCTGTTGAAATGGAATAGTTTTTTTTTGTTTTCTTACGGACCATCTTTTTTTCTGTTCACTGCTGACCTGTTTTTCAGCACCTACCACTTTCTTCTTCAACTTTTATTTTGTTTCATGAACTTCTTTCCCAACTTACTATTTCTGTGCACCTTATGCTTAGATTCCGCGTTCTCTTAAGGGGAGCTACTACCCTGTATTGAAATTCGGTAAATTAGGAAAAGTACAGGGTAGTAGCTCCCCTTAACTCCGTGCTAAATGGGGCCTTCCTCTCTTTGGAACGCATTTGTTGCTGTTAGGGAGGCTTAAACTAACTTTTAAGCTCTTCTTGTTTCATGACCCTTCCATCCTCTGTTTCTATGCGCAGTGTGTGAGAACGCACCTTATGCATAGATTTTCCGTTCCCTGAATTCCATTGCAAATGGTACTTTCTTCTTTTTTCTCACGTGAACACTTTTCTTGTGGTTTGGGAGGCTTGAAGTAATAATTTATTCCAATTTATAAACAAAAATCATTAATATTTTGAATATCAAAGATTCTAGAAATAATGGCACATTGGTAGACTTCACTTCAGTTGAATGGGTAAATCGGCTATTGACTACTCTGTTGTCTGTGATTAGAAAAAAACGCCATTTTTCTATTATCCCTAAGCATTGTAAGAGGTTGGCATTTAAAAGAGATGACGCACATGACGTGCGGTGTTCATTTGAACAATAGTAGAAATATTAGGTAGTTCAGAGAAGTTAGCTTCGGAAAACTGGTCTCAAGCTATGATGTTCATGGACTTTGACCCGAAATAATACACAATTCCTGCTAGCTCGTTTGGCTTCCTATTTTGTTTGTGCACGTTCAAAGAACATTAGATGCATAAACAGGGTGTCTCAAAAAATGCACTCACATTTCGATTGACGAGAACAACATTATCTATGAACATAGAGTGAAATGAAAATGGCTTTAAATACAGAACACAAATGTAATTGAAGAATCATGTTGGCAAATGTTCAAATTGATGACCATGTTTGTCCAGACGACGCTGACAACGCGCACCAAGAGATTCGCAAACGTCACGAAACAGGCCATATGGAATATCGCAGCTTTTCTTTTCATTTCTAATTTCAATGCATCATATTGTTCCAAATCATTTCAGGACAAACTTCCCCTCCTCCAAGCTTAGTTAATTTCCTGCCATGCTGTGATGAATTAAATTTACCTGTAATTCAAAAAAGGCAGCATGTTAGGGACAGTTAAACTGTGAGTATATATTTTTTTGAGACACCCTGTATTTATGACCCACCAGAAGCATCTTCTCATGTAACCTGTAGTTGAAAATGTCTCGTTTCACCTCACTGATCGTGGTTACTTTCTACAATGGTTCACAGCTCGGGTTGGTTTGTCATGTGAACGCATAGTTGGAAATATATCATCAGAGATGTTTTAATTTGTTTTGCTCATTGATCTGAAGCCTCTTCGCTTACAATGAAACATTCTTGAGGTTAAGAGTAACTTGTATAACATGCGATTGAAAACGTGTCTGATACAGCTCAGTTGAGACGCCTTTAGTTTGTGCCCTGACGGTACCGTAAACGATAGGGAAAAGAAAACATGCTGGAAGTGGCGATGTAAGTGAACTTGGTGTGCTGCAGGGCGGTGTTGACATCGGTGATGTCGACTCCAAGGCCCTCAGGCTCGAGGTGCCCATCGAGACCACGCCCACGGCTGAAGAGATCATCTCTACGCTACTCAAAGACCTGCCTGCTGCTCGACAGCCGTGAGTGGCCGCCTCTGTACCGTACAGTCGTGACGCGCCTGCTACCGTGTTTATGGAGCTTTCTTGAATCTTTGTTTTAACTCGATTCATATTCCTTTCCATTACATTGTTTTATTGTAGATAAATTCAGGAACTCATTTTAAATATAAGAAATACGCATTAGGTGATGATGGTTGTACTGTGTGATTATTTTCAATAAATTCGTCATGCTGCTACAAATGCCATCAGTTGAATGCGACCCTGTTCTCCCTGTCTAGAGTTGATTTCTCCGGACTATGGGTCTAATAAAAAAAATTGAAGGCGTAATTTGACCCGCCCTACTGTTTAAAACGTGGTTTAAATGTGCAAAAGATTTATCTTTTTTACTTTTGGCATTGTCGTTGAACACTGGTCGATTGGTTAATGTTGTGTTTATTTGTATGATGGACGATAAGAAAGATGTGTAGAAATATTATATTATAGCCATTTGAGTAAATATTCGCCCGAGTGTCTCCAATTGTACATTGATGGACAGAAGTTTGCATGTACTTTGAGGACTAGGTATTGTTTTAATGGTTCCTAAAATATATTATGAAGTAAGAAGGCGTGCTTCTGCTGCAGCCGCGCCGCAGCCTTCGTGAGCGCGCTTTACAAAGCGTACGTTGAGCTGTACTTCACGTACCTGGAGATCAACCCACTTGTGATCACGGACTCGGGTGTGTACGTGCTGGACTTGGCCGCCAAGCTGGACGCCACGGCCGAATTCATGGCCAAGACGGCGTGGGGGGAGGTGGAGTACCCACCTCCGTTTGGCAGAGACGCCACCCCTGAGGAGGCCTACATAGCCGACCTGGACTCTAAGAGCGGGGCCTCTCTCAAGGTGATGCTTCTTCCTTCGTTTTTTGTTAGTATCTTCTCATATTGATGGATGAGAGCCTCGTCAAGTGGGACTGTCATAATTCATACAACTTCATTCTCTACGAAGCTACTTTTTTATAATTTTTATGAGAGCATATCGAATTCACCTGTCATTATCACCTACCGAACGTTGCTATGTCAGGAGTGTTTCCTAATATTTTCACCAGGAATTTCGCTAAAGTCGATTACTCTTCAACTTTTGTTGGTAAACTGTATTCAGCGTCTCTGAAGATTTAGCATTTGTGACTCCTACAGAGTTGAAGATATGAGAACATTGCTTCTTTTCATTAATGTATTTTATGGAATCAGGGTTTGTCAGCATTCACTAAAAACAGAATTTAACTCTAAATAATTGCCGTTCAGTCAGCTGCTGCTCGAGTAAATTCTTGACTTGACAAATTAAAATAGCACGTAAGCTGTTGCGTGGGCGCCAAGTTTGGTGTACATGATCTTTCCTTTTGCATTTGAGGAAGCCCACGTTCCGTGCAACCGACTGAATACTTGAATAGCTGCCGGGCTTAATCTGCTAGCTTGCTGCTTTGGTTTAGAGAGCGTTAACGTGCTCAATGTCTCGCCAGAAACTCTCTTTGAGTAGATAATCGAGTCACAGCTTATTCAACGATGAAATGTCAGCTTTTTATTCTTTATGCTATGCCACAGGCGAAGCATTCGGTACGTGTTTTCCTTTCGTGGCCAGCGTGCATCCAGAGGGGACCTTGACCCTGACAATAGTGTGTATTGGTTCTCTTCGTTATATACTTGTGACAATACGCAACTGAATGTATTGAACCAAGTGGTGTGCGTTCTGCCTTTCGTTGCGTAGTTTTTGAAATCCAACATCTAAATGCAAATAGGGTGGCAAGTGTTCACTATTTGCTTTACATTCAACACTGGGCAGCTCACTGTCCTGAATGAGAAAGGCCGCATCTGGACGATGGTGGCGGGCGGGGGAGCGTCTGTGATCTACTCGGACACAATCTGCGAGCTGGGAGGCGCGTCTGAGCTGGCTAACTACGGCGAGTACTCCGGAGCCCCGTCTGAGCAGCAGACCTACGAGTACGCCAAGACCATCTTGAGTCTCATGACTAAAGAAGTGCATCCTCAAGGCAAGGTGCGTACGTATGTTGCTCTTCCGCTTCAAATGCTATTTGATTATCATATTTCCTTACGGTACTTCAGGCGCTGTGTTGAGAACATGGTAGAATTTTGAATTTAACGTTCCTTCTAGGTGCTTCGTGATCATCTACGATTGTTTGAAGTTTCTGTACGCTTGGTAATTATGCCTTAATTCTTGCTTTGTCTCTCATTGGATGTATCTGAGCAAGTCAGTAGTTTGCTTGAATCGCACTTGTATTAAAAACTTCACACGTTGACTAAGTTTGCGCGTTTGCATCAGTGGATTTGGTTAGATTGAAAGTAGTAGAATTGGAAAACGGACTGTACTGCTCGAATACATTTATTTCCTTTCTAAGATATGCGATAACTAAAACTGCACAATATTTTACCTTGAACCCTAAACTATGTTTCATAAATGGTAGTGAATTAATTGAAATGCTATTCGTTTATACCAATACCGAAATGAGTAATTTACTTAGTGAGACACGTAAGTCCCGATACGTAGTCAACGTGTTTAGAACGCAAAAAATTCGGAGGAATTGGTCATATTTAATCAAAAAACGTTTCGCAGCCCAGCTCCATCAATAAAAGATCGAACTACAGTAAACAAGAGACATCAAATAATGAATATCAGGAAAATGAAGCAGAACTATATCAAATATTAACATTGAACAGGTAATAACAGGTTGTTATCCATTGACTATTTGCAAGGGAGACGAGCTGTCTGTATTGTTCAGGTTAGGTTTCCACGTAAAAATGAGCGAAATCTCTAAAATCCAGAAATAATTTGGGACTTAAAGCTGTATCTAGAATTTTAAAAGTCAGTTGCAGATATTGGAACATAGCATTATTCAGCGGGATTACGCACTGCAAACGGCGATGTGTGAGCTAGTTGGGACCCAGTATGGAAGCTTCTACCTCGATGCTCTGCCACTCAGATATGAATATTCTGTGGCATCTTACCGACATACGACGCTGTGCGCTGGACACTAAGAATAAATCAGAGAGACTGTCATATCAATGGCGAGCGTATCTGTGTGATGGAAAAAGGAAGCAACTTTAAATTTAGCGACTCTAGAGATATAACTGAAACTTCTGAAAATGTATTGCACACAGAAATTTCATTTGCATGACAACTTTTCTGACGACGCTCCAAAATATGAAAATGAGCAGTATAAAGGGTCTTCTTTGTTTTGTACAATAGCCTTAGAAACGAGGCCTTGGAAATAAAGAGGACTGTGTAGCCTCTCCCTCTCACAATAATGGTAGTTTTATGAAAAAAGAGTTAGGAGGACGTATGTCTCGGTGCGTTAGCGAGCTATTGACTCTAATCGGGTTTAAAATAAAAAAGAACATAGTGACAACCATATTTACCCTCATAAGCATGGGAATAAAAATGTTTATAGCGACGTTGGTTCTTCTTTTTATATTGAGAGGGAAATTCTCTGAGTCGTTCAATTAGCTCTCTTTTGTTCAAGCGAATTGAGCTCAGTGATGATCATACTTGTACCTACAAATTTTTCATTATTGAAATGAATAGTGATTTGTCAAGTTTCCATAATTTCGTAATTTATGCATCCATTGTGATGTAGCCTGCCGCCAAGTCCACCTGCTGTTGGTCTCAAGAGATGTTCGACTGTGGCCCCCGAAAGCACGTATAGCGCCAATTTTGTTCAGTAATAGACCGTTATTTTTTCATGAAAAGTTGCGCGGTAGATTCTTGAGCTGTTTATGAAATTTCCCTTAATTTTGTATACCAAACGAGAATCATGTCATTTATAAGGTTATGAAATGGTATTAGGTTCTATAACTCGTCTATCGCAATCCCTATTATGACTTTACTAATCCTGACCTAAAAGAAATACTGGGATGTACTTTATAAATTTAACTTCAACTAGGCCATTGTTTTACTGTTATTGCCAAACGAAATAGATTTATATTTGGAATAGTTATTCAGTAATATAATATAACAGTCACGTGGTTTTAATGTTGAGTTTACATTTCCTGTCGTTTTCTAGATTTAATTCGCTGACCTCTCAGGTTGCGAAGGACATGGAATTGGTTCAGAGTTAGATTTGTTTATCCTGTGCTATGGAAACTGGGGCTCGCAGGGGAGATACTGCTGGGTACTTCAGCTCTAGGTACTGTAATGTACCTAGGCCATCGGGACTTCTGTTTTTCATGCCCTCTCCTTTCTGTTTCCGTATCTTCTTCGCTATCTCTTCGTTGTGTTGTCTTTCTTTTCCTTCACAACTTGCTATTTCTATGCGTAGAGCATCCTGCGCGGGAACAAATCTAGTGCACAGATACCTCGTTGTTTCCGTCTACAGCATATCGAATGGCTCCTTCTCTTCGCTCTATGGAGATCGCCTTTGTTGGGGCCTCGGGTTTTCTCAAACTTACGTGATAAAATTCGTTGTCGATAAGTAGTTCATAACTGAGAGCTGTACTCGGTATTCATTTTCATCAGATAACGGATGCTGCCTCATTATTTAAGAAGAATTATAATTGGTTAATTATCTCTGCGAATATCGTGCTGTCTGAACAGCTTGTTGATGACTCTGTTCTTTGATGAGTTTAAGAAAAACCAACAGCGCCAATTTTGTTCAGAGTCCTCTCTCATTCTTCTTTGGAACTTGTTTATCACGTCTGGGATCTGTATTGTAACATCTGCCTCTGCCTTTTGTTGAAGTTCTGCATTGTTGTTGCTGTGCTTGCGATGTGTTTACTTTTCTTCTTTGCTCGTTGCATCGTGACACCGAATTCAGAACTAGTTTTTCCTTTTTTTATTATAAATTCTACCACGATTTTGATGCATTAATTTTTTAATTGTAGTGAAATAAGAGTAACGTATGCGTAACGGAGGTTTACAAATTATGCTGAAGTTCATGCCTATTCGTATGTGTAGCGGGTTAGCTTACGATGCCGTTCTGTACACGCTAGAAATAACGAAACGCAAGGAATGTATTGAGCAGGGAGTGTGGTGATATGAAATTCGGTTCAGTACAGGGAGTAGATTACTTATCCTACAGTTACAGGTTTCTAGCATTTTAATAAAACCCATGAAGCTCAAGTTTTACTCCGATGCCATGCAAAACGCTTATCGGTGATGTAAAGTGCGTCGGTGTCGTCAAACGAAGTGGAGCGTTCTGTAGCTCACGTTACTGTTACGGAGAGACTCCATCTTGACTCGAGCCTCGCCTCTCGCTGAAGGTTTCCGTTGTACGAGCGAGGAACATGTGTGTGAAGTATGTGCATTGATGCTTTCCCCGTACTGAATTATAAGTTCTCCTTAGGTTTTGATCATCGGTGGAGGAATCGCTAACTTCACGAATGTGGCAGCTACATTCAAGGGCATCGTGAAGGCGCTGCGCGAGTTCCAGACAAAACTGCAGGAGGGCAACGTGCGCATCTACGTGAGGAGAGCTGGGCCTAATTATCAGGAGGGTCTGCGGTGAGTCGCTAGTGAACAACAAAGCTGGACGGTTTAATGAGTTCTATGTTTTATTAGCATCCTTGATTTTCAACAAGGTGCGCCTGAGGAGTGGTTTTTCAGCTCAGTGTGACGGTAAGTAATGTGCTTGAGGGTCTTTATATGAGCAAATGGAAAAGTATACTGAGAGAGTACTGATGACAAATCACACGAGTTGCAGAAGTTGGCACGAAAATGCCGATTTAAGATCATTCTCCTAATTTCAACTGACTGAAGAAAACAAGTTGTATAATGTTTATTTGCTAGCAATCATATTTCACTACTATCACTTCTTCTGTAATGTTTTTCTTGGACTTGCGTTATCGCGGTTTATTGTTCGTTTTTTTTCCGTTAGTTTTCTTGTTTGGAACTTTAATCGATATAACTAACTAGTAAAAATTGCATCATTTATTCAGACAAGAATATTTTGTCAATAGTTAATCCATTCACTCATTACTGAATTAAATGTGAGTGAGCGAGTGATCATCCGTCGTTAGAAGTGCATTCGTTGAGAACTGAGCTGGTGGGTGTGGGTAAGACGTGATGAGAGTCCTAATAATCGCGATTTTCAGTTGATCAAGGGAGGTGATCAGGTGAATAGGTGATCATTGTTATCTTTGTTCGACATGTTCCCGGACATCGCATTACAAATATATAATAGCAATGTTCTTGTTTGTGTCAGTGTGATGCGAGAGGTGGGGCGTACGCTGGGCATCCCCGTGCACGTGTTCGGCAACGAGACGCACATGACGGCCATCGTGGCCATGGCCCTCGAGCAGCGCACCGTGCCCCAACTCACACCCACCGAGGCGCACACCGCCAACTTCCTGCTGCCGGGGGGACAGCAGTCTGCTAGCAGCGTTAGTCATGGGCTTGGTAGACCTGGTGTTGCGCCAGTGGACGTGCGTGCTGGTCACTGCTGTCATTTTCATGCCGCTACCTTTGCTGCATGGAGGGGGCGAGAAGTGCTCTTTAAGGATCAGGGACTCAAATTTACTACCCTGTTGGTCTAATCATTATGAACACGCTTGTTGTTATGACGTGGCCGATCCTTCTAGTCCTATTACACGCATCAAAACTACAATCTATAAGTTGTGTACGACTTTTAGACGTAATATTCATTTCTGTTTTTCAACATTGGTTACTTTCTCCTTTAAAATCGTAAAGCAGAATTTTTGTAAAGATTTCAGGAACTTGAATATGAATCTTACTTGAATTTTACTTCACATACCTAAGTAAAGCGCAGGTAGCACACTCCAAAATATATACGCTGTTTCATTCTAATGAATGATGCATTAAGGGTAAGGCATCTGTGTTTGTGGATGCATGTTTGTATAAAACCAATGAATGAGAAATAAACTCTCACGATACATATGAGAAGCTTTGCCTCGTCTGACAAATGTTGAATGATTCTGCGTGACCAGCCAGTCAGCTGGTGACGCTCGGTGGCGTTCGGTAGCTCCGTCACGAGCGCGTTGCGCCCTCGCGTGCTCACGTGCTGGTCTGCCCTCACGCTGGTGTGTGACTGTGTGCCCTCACGCTGAATGCGAGTATGTGCTGCCAAGCTGAGCTGATTAAATCATTACTGTTAGGGAACCTGAACTTCGAATGAAAGAAATGGAAAGAAAAGTTTCAATTTTGATGCTTGTGAAGGAACGTCGCATGGTGTAGCGTAATTCAGAAGTCATTTGGCTTGCGTTATCAAGCATAAAAAAACGTTCTGGGAAAAGGAAATATGAAAACAGCGCGGTGAAACTTTTCACGTATTTTTGCGAAAAAATTTGGTTAAAAGTTCATTTTTTACAAAACGGTTTGTGAAAAGTAATTCTTCAGATTGGTTGTATTTTTAATGCTTCTGGTGGCATTTATTGTACGCAATCGTTGGTCTTGTGGTGTTGACCCGACCAATGTTTCCTCAACAGACGCTGCCGTTCAACATGGCTGTGTTGGCTCAGTTTTTTCCCTTCGCCGTCAGGGTATCGTTTGAGTTCTGTTCTGAGTTGTAACATAACCCTTTGTGTCGAAGTTCTGAATTAACAAGGCTATTTTTTTGACCTTTTATCCTACCCCCGTTTTAATTTACCGGCAAAATATTTTCTTACCAAAATACCTTACTAAGGATGGAATTCTCCGCTAAGGCCAGAACCAGAGATCAATTGAGGCAGGTCTACGGAATCTTGATAAGGAAAATTCACTAAGATGCTATGGTTTAAAATATCAAAAATTTTTGTATATTTCCAAATATCAGTTTGGTGTGAGAAAAGCCTGTATTGTAGAAAGTGATTTACAAATGAATGAGATTTTCTAAGAAATCATTCCACGAAAGATATGAGACACTGACGAAATTATAAACACCTGTTGAACAAATGGGATCAGCCATGTGATGATGATTCAATGAAAGTTTGAGCCCTAAAATTTTGCAATATCTAAATTTCCTAGGGCACGAAAGTCTCGGAACGAGTCAAATACTTGATTGCCTTCGAACAGCACTGGAACTGAGAAATGAGGATAGTACGTTGTGCTGGTCCCCGTGCGATTGTCAATATTTGTAATCCAATCAGTTTGAAGTTAGTCCAATCATTGTTAATTCATCGGTTCTTCTACTAACGGTCTTCAGTGTAGGCATATTTGCTTACAATGTTATGAGCTAGAAATGGTGGCTACAGTTCAAAAAAAAATTATAGTTTCAATACGGGTTCTTTTTTTAATTCTTGAGATAGTTTTCTCTCCGGCTTACGAAGGGCTCTGATTTTTAAACGTAGCTGATCATTTTGTGCGTTACGCGGTGCGGATTTAGCCGCAGGTGCTGAGTGCACTCTGCCTCGGAGCTGCCCGGTGGGAGCAGCTCGCGCAGCGTCGTGACGCGCACGCTGCATTCGCCTGACGCACCAGCTGTGTTCCAGTTCTAGAATTCTCTCAAGGTTTTAAACTTTTGAAGCCAATGCAAATTCAGTGACTGAAATCTTAAGGCAATTGACGATATCACGCTTACCATGCAGTCAATTGTCTAAGTTTTCATGTATCTGATATATTCTAGAAAATAGGAGTAATTTTCATCCCTCGTTGTATATTTTTATCACATTGTTTTAGAGCCGTCTCGAAACTGAAAAATTGGAACTATTAAAATTTTTACCGTAGAAATGTCAATCAAACTTCATAATTATACTTAGAATGGTTTGCTTGGTCTTAAAACTGGTTCTGGAAGTTGTGATCGTGGTCAAAAATTGTTTTATGTCGAATATTTACGAGTTAGGTTGTCCCCTCACTATGTGTAGCTGTGCGAAGTTTTTCTCTATGTTCATCTAAAACACGTAAACTTCGTGACACCCACTAACTCGCCCAGAAACCTAGTCCCTTAGAGTTAGCCTGCTAAGACTAACTCATGCAGATTGAAAGATGTAGTACTACTAATTCGTTGGCATGGAATTTAGATGTGTAGACATAGAATTCAGTCCATGGGGTTGCGTGATTGTGTTAGCAGTTGGTGGACGGATTGATCGCTTGAGGAGCGGTGTGCTCTTCTCTGCGGTCACACACCCGCATATTTTAAAAAATTCTTTCATTATTGGAAGTCTCCAGCTTATTTTCTTGTTTTTAGAATGCACTCTTGTGAGTGTATGTAACGGAGATTTAACAGATTGCGTTTGCTTGCAGCTTAGTTCTGTGTCAGGCTGAGCTCCTTTGTTCGTGTGCTTTTACTGCTCCCTGCATTTTCTGTCTTGTGTGATCTTTTATGTCGCTGTGTGGCACCTACAAGCGAGTAGAGAGCACAGTAATAATTATATTGCTCAGTGGTTGCGACGTCAGATTCGCTGCTTCGTAGCGATGCGGTAAGGACTTATATGATTTCAGCTGTTGAACCGTTGTAGGGTGAAGTATTTAGCCCAAATTCTGTTGTGCACCAGTACCACTAGCAATTCTTTTTGCTGTTATGTATAATTCCTGGGCTCGTGGAGCGTTGGTCTGACTCAAGATGTGGTCGAGTAACGTTGGAAGCCGTGGATGAAACCTACTAACAGATTCCTCTGCCTTGCCTGCCTGTCCTCCCCTCCGTAATACGTATAATGAAAATTTTGTAGTTTGTTGAACATCTTTCCCGGCGCTTGCTTCGCTACTTGCGACTGTTCTCATTCCTGCTTTCAACCCTTGTAGCCTTCGTGGACGGTTAGTTACGAGGGCGGAAGAAATTTTTTAATGAATATTCTTTCTTCTCCCTTCAGTGCTGCGTTTCAGGGAGTCAAGAACACTGTTGTTCTGTCTCTCGTTTTTGTTCACCATGACGGCAATTGTTTGGTCTAGCTCTAAGTTGTCTGCTATTAAAATCCTCGACGTTTTTGTGATCCGTTTTGTTTTCCAGTTTTACCCAGATTTTCAGAGTTTGTGCGAACTCCTGTGTTATTTTTTCCTTTTCCATGCTTTCCCCTATCTCATTTGTTCAGCTGCTTTTAGTTATCAATGATATTAGTGTCTAGTCCTTGCATTATTTGCTTGACCTGCATAGCCGTATGGGACGCACCGCTGAATGGAGTGGAAGAATCCCCAAATTAGATTGGATGGAGGCTTCCTTCAACTTGCTTTTGCGTTGAATGCGTCTCTTTTGAATTCAGTTCAAGTATATTTATTCGTGCCTTGCTGGCTCTGTTCCTAACACGTATTATTTACTGAACCCATTCGTAATTTGTTTTAATCCTTTACGGGATTACTTTTCGAGTAGTACCTGTAGTCTAGTCTAATGCGCTTCATTGATTGGCTCATTCTTTTTTGCTAAATCCGCGATAGTTTTAAACTTTTGAATGTTATTTCTCACTTAGCTTTAATTTTTATTTTTTCAATTGGTTCATCCCAGTTATCCTAGCGATCGTTCTTCAGGTTAAATGTGAGTTACTGCTGGGTGATGTCACTCACATAGCTGACATTTACATTCGTACCTGTAGCGATCTTGTTACAGGATGTTGGAATGCATTGAGTGACATGAAGCTCCCATCAGGGAGACTCTGCACTACAAGCTAATTTCTGGGCACCTAAGTGCCAATTTTGTTTTTTCATTTCATTTACTTCTTTTACAAAGTCAAAATCGCCTATTATCAATTTTTGTAAGTTTCATTAGCGTAGCTACCATATACAGTTTGGACTGGAACGTCTCAATAAAGCGGTGTGTTCCGTGCCGATTTTGTGGCCGGCTCTGGTCAGATTCGTAACTAGACGACTCGAGTGATGTATGTGTGAATTCATATTGCTATTTTTCTACCATTCTCCTATTTTTCCTGCTCCATACTATCTTCCCCTAGGCCGTTAGTTAGTTGGAAAGTTTTCTATTTTTATCGCAGTATTACGTCATATAACAGCAATAGCTAGTTTGGCGCCAGTAAACACTGCAAAATTTGAATGTTTTTTTTTTCGTTTTGTGTTGCGTTGAGGCGCTCGTAGTATAACTTCAATTGAGTAGGAACTCTATCTGCCCAGTGTGGTGGATGTTTGGTGCAGAAGGTACTTAGTTGCGCTGGTTGTGCAGAGCGCGCCCGCACCTGCGGCCAGCAGCGCTGCAGTGCGCGCAGCCCCCGCCCCGGCCGCTGCCTCCTCCCAGCTCTTCCACTCCGGCACCAGGGCCATCATCTGGGGCATGCAGAGCCGCGCCGTCCAGGTTAGCTCCTCAATGAAGTCGCCTTAAATTCCATGTTTACTTAGAATAGCTCATATTTTTTGAATTTAGGAGTTTAAATGATCGCAACAGTCATGCTTCAGCAAGTAAAATTCAGTGTGTGGAGTTGTTCTTTTCAGACGAAGTGAGATCTGCCGCAGCTGTTACGTGAGAACTTTCACACATGTGTGATGAGGATAATCAAGATCATACGTGAATATTTTATTTCGAGTTAATTGGTAGTGAACGCTCTCTACATTTATGCCTTGATGGAGCTTTCATTTTTCATTTGTTGTATTCAAAACAGAGAATATAATTAGTCTAATAGATTTATTATTGGGAATGCCTGGCTTTAAAGGATAAAGGATGTTTTATTCCAATCAAGCCTGATACATTTCTTGTACATTGATTTTTCAAATGCCTTATGACTAACACCAGGACGCAATTACGGTTACCCCCGGTCAAGCCGGTACCCATTTCCGACACCTGGGTAGAGTGGGGAATTGTGGCCGAGTTCTCCCTTTTCCCAACGGGGAGAAATCACCGAGCGGCACTTGCGGGATTCTAAGTGCCGACACCTTCCCGTGAAGGGCGCGCGCTCTTAGTGAATTAGGGCAAACATGATTGTACACCTTGGAATAGTGTTGGTGGTAGGATGCCCTAGAGGTCACTGAACTTATTCTGGGTTACAGGTAGCTATACTCAAGTTTGACCATTGTACTAAACTTAAACAATCTACTTCTGTATCGCTTGAGTAATTGAATTGTTTACGAAAATACACTGGAAGAAGGAATTGAACAAAATACCATGTAACTGACGAATCATCGAAAAGCAAGACGGTGCTCTACTTGTTGATTGCATACTTCTTTGAACCGTTGGATATGATTGTTACTCTTAAGAGTGCTGAATAGTGAGTAAAATAGTGAATGTGCTGAATAAGTTAGGGATAGTGTGTGATATTGAAATTAGGTTTCGAGCGTTTCGGTTTGCATGGGCGTACTTGGGAAAAGTCGAGACCGTCGAAAGTCTTTTTGAGAATGTTCACTACTTTGTGGTGGATTTAGCTTTGGGGGTCCGTGTTGTGATTTAAACGTTGTTCGTTCCAGGAGGGAAATGAGAAGTCCCGATATGAGAATTAGGTAGGGCTTCATTTTTTAAAATAATTTTTTTTTATTGTTTTAAGGACAATTTTTTTCTTCGCTTCACTGCTATCACGTTTTTCAGCACCTCCGACTTTCATCTTCAGCTTTTGTCTCGTCTCCTAACTTTTCTCCTCAACTTACTGTTTCCATGCGCACGGGATCCTGTGCGAAAATATACCTTGTGCGTAGATTCCGCGTTCCTTCAACTCCATACTAAATGGTGTTCAAATCCTTCCTCTCTCTGAATATCTATGTTGTGGCAAGGGAGGCTAAAACTAACTTATAATCAATAAATCAATCATTGTGTGCGTGATAGCGTGCACATCTCTGATAAAAATTGATGGTATAGGAAAGCGCGGGAGCTCAACCTCTAACAGCCCATGATGTGAAATTAGCGATGTGTTCGAAAGTGAACGGAAGGTAGATCTGAAATGAGTGTAAATTGCGCTATGAAAGGAATATTCCTACTTTATAAAGGGTCATAATGTCTTAGTGAGATATGGGTGAGGGGCAGTACAAATGTGCCCAACGGAAGGACAGGTCAAGTTGAGGTCGCGTAATACACGGTGGAGTGGGTTTGTTTCGCACACATAATGTAGGTGACTGATTGAAGTATGGTTTTGGTGGCATCAATTGCAAGCCAAGGATTTCGGACATTCATTTTAATTAGCAGTGCAGTGACTTGTTACCGATGTAGTTCCTCAAGTGATGCAACTGTCGTCTCCATGGATATCATCGCTCGCTGAGGGAAGGTGCGAAGAACTGAGCAGAAGGTTAGGTAGGCTTTCCTTTTGTTGAAATGAGATTAGTTTTTCGTTTTGTGACGATTTTTTTTCTGTCCACTGCTTTTTTTTTTTCAGCAGCTATTACTTTTATCTTGAACTTCTCTGGTTTCATGAACTTTCTTTCAATCTTACCGTTTCTATGAGCAGCATGTGGGGACACACCTAGTGCCTGAATTCTCCGTCTCCTAATGCCGTACTTACGGTGCCCGCCTACTTCTTCTCTTGGGCTCAACTTGTTGGGTTTAGGATGGCTTACACTAACTTGTAATCTTGATTTTAGTATTTGTGTAATCACTCTATCAATCTCTATTTTATTTGTATACCAAGCTCGCTTATTTGACCTCCATTAACCTCTAAACTGATGCACACAACACCGAGTGTTGTGAAGATTATGATTATGATGTCTGATGCAGGTGACCTTCCTGTGCGGTCACCATTCCTCTCTTCTCCAAGATCTGCCTCAGGCCCTGAAATTATGGAATTATTTGAGCGATTAAATAGTGATATATGTCCCCTCAGGGGAGATACAACTATTGTATCTATGGAAATTAGCTATTGTATCTATGGGAAACTATTGTATCTATGGGAAAAAAAAAAGAAGCACTTCCTTCATAACTTACTGTTTCCTTGCGCCGAGTATGCTGTGTTGAAACACGCCTTGTACAAGGATTTCCCATTTTCTTCAGCCCGTACAAAATGGTCTTTTGCCTTCGCTCTATTTCGATCAAGTACCTTGTGGCCAGGAAATAAGGACGATATTTTCGACGCAACTGCACTGCTCTGATGGCATTGTATGAAATTCCAGGTTTAAGCTTCATTATACTTAATTTAATGCATGCTGCTTCATTTGAAGGTATCCTTGCATGCCCTTAAAATAGGCATCATAGCTTTTCGATAACTTCCTTCACTTCACATGTAGCTCAGCATGCGAACGTTTCCAGGGGATGATGGACTTTGATTTCGTGTGCTCTCGAGCAACTCCCTCGGTGGCAGCGATGGTGTACCCCTTCACTGGCGACCACAAGCAGAAGTTCTACTGGGGACATACCGAGGTGCTCGTGCCAGGTAACTACCTCTTCCCTTAGCCATTCGTGAACTATTTTACTAAGGATACGTCCAAGCGGTCGTGTTTGAAAACCTTGCCTTCATAGTTCACGCTAAATCAATTTGACATGATCACTATCTTCCCTAAGGATCTCCTATAATTTTCTCGGGCGTTTTCTATTACCGAAAAAGAATATACCGATTGGCAAATCACCAGCTCATGATGATTTTTGTATGATTGCAACTATTTTATTTCGAGAATTTAATATTTGATTAATGACGGAAAACGTATGAATCTTTTTCGGAATGCTATTGATTGGATAAAGGCGGCCATTAGGCGTCAGTGTGCAGGTCAGGGCAGACCCTGGCTGTTTGTATGCTCTATCATATCGGTTTATTTGCTAAGCCTTGGCTGTTGGCTTCTCTTTCATTGAATCGCTATTCGTGAAGAGATATTGACATGGTCTTCTGTCAACGATCGGTCGATTGTTATCTATTTTATTGATTCTTTATGTACATCTTCTAATGATATGACGTGCATTTCATTTGTTCTCTGAACGTTAAGTTAACCTTGAGAAGCAATGCTGAAGTGTCGCCAAGCTCACATGTAATGCACATAGAGACCTCAGCGCAGCACTGCGTTTCAAGAGCTACCTTCACCGAACAGGTGAACTGCATAGGTTAGGTTCCAAGCTGGGGGAGGTCCTCTTCTGAGAAGTTCTCACTTAGCGCCGTGTGTGTGTAGAGACCTCGGTTCTATTATTAGCTCAGTTGATTTAGGAGCATTCACGGTTGTCACTCAAAATCGTACGACATTTTTGCTTTTAAAAGAATTGGGACCATAAAAAGTAGATTGTGTGTTGAGGAAAAATCCTTATTTTGCTTGTGTCGCTTGTATGTTTAAATTACATGCAGGTTTATTGTGAATGTCGCACGGTTCTAATCAATGCAAAAAAGGGCTGGCATAACTACGTATTTCAAAACACCGGGATATTTGGGGGTTTTATTAACTTTGTTCGATTTTATTCATTACTTTTTCAGCCTTTTGAAATTGTTTCAATTTTTTCTTTACATAACTGACGACTCTTGCCACATAAGGAAAAAGAATCTGAATTATAATAGAAAATGTAGTATGATAGTTCGTTGAAGAATTAACGAGTATTCCAAAGCCTTTTTTATTGAGGGAGCGATGGTCCGTCTGACACGTGCAGTAATTCAGTTACATTTTCCTGAAACAAAAGGAAGTTTTGTAGCTAACTCATTGAATACTAACCCTGAAAAACTCAATTTTCAGGACAACAGTTCGGGAGGGTTTTATCCTATTTAGTTAATTACTGGAGTAATGAAAGAATGTTAGATGTTGCTCAGATGCTCCGCTCATGTTGAGGGATTCATTTCGTTCTGTATAACACCAGAAAAATAGTGGAAGTAATTCCACTTAAAATTGAGTGCACCTGAAGGAAACCGTTGTGAAGAGGTCTCTGCATCATACATTGTGCAACCTTAGGCGCGTCCAGCAATCTCTGCCTCCAATGCGAGTGATGTTTTCAGTATTTGATTTGGTTTGGAACTCTGTGCAGAATAGATGATGGACTAATGGAGACCATAGGCTTGTACAATTTTATAGGCCACTTGAGTTCAGCGAACTATTTAAAATATCCTTACCTACACATTAGCCTCCATCAAAGCAAGTTAGCATTATTTGGGACGAGATAATTAGGTAAGTCACACATTCGAACTCAAGTATAAAAATATTTGATTGAATTTAGAACAAGATGGAAATTTATGTCGCAATATCTAATTGACTAGAAGTCAATTAAGAAGACATTGAGAAAATTGAAACAGCGTTTGTGAATAAAAACTAGAAAACACTAATGGTGTTAACATGCGGGCTTTACTGTGTTTGTATGTTTTTTTGCTAATTCTGTTATAAAGACTTGTTAAAATATAGTAGGATTTTTTGAACGTTTTTTCAACACTGTGCGCCAGTTGAAGCTTCTTGTGTCTTGAGAGGAAATGTGCAGGCAGACACCAGTACCTCTACATTGCATGGCGTCTTCAGGGTCGAGTTCTACGATTAGGGCCAATTGATGACATTTTTCTCAGGAGTTGAATCCATGTGAAAGTTCTAAGTAAGAATCTTTGCGTATATTTCACACTGCAGTGAAATTAATTTACCAATTTTCTGTTGAATTAAGTGCTATGCTGAGGTTCATATTATGCCCATGTTCTTTGAAAGCCGTGGTTCTTAAATTCAGTCGCTCCATAATCCATAAACATTGAAGGAGAGATTGTTTAACAATTTTTCTCTTTATGCCCCTTTCCAGTCAATTGAACTTCCTATTTAGCTCTTACTGGTGATGAAATGCTAATCACATCTGCTCAAGTCAGGATTCCGTGAATTATAAGTATGCGCAGCTGCTCGATGTTTACGAAACCACGTTTTTGTTCGAGTCTGGAACGAGTTGAGTAGGCACTGGAATTCCTGCTTATCTTGTGTTGATCACCATGCGCCCACGACCAGCCTTGTGCGTACCCAACTTATGCTCGCCCATCTCCTGCTTGTGACCCCACAACAAGCAATGTCTCCTAAACTGCCATGAGAGACGATGTGTGTCGTTCTAATGCTAAAAATGCTTCATTTAAGTTTACGTCCTGTCGCATATTATGAGGTATTACTTAGTATCGTATTGTTTGGTTCTTGAGGAAATATTTTTGTCCTTCTAGGATTAAAGTAATTCATTTGTGATGCTTTTATCTCAGTCGTAAAATCTCTTTAACTCTCTCAGAGCTTGTAAGTCTATTAACTAATTAAAGAGTCTGAGATACGCCCTCTGCGAAAAATCTCAAAAATTCGTATATTCTTCTGTTTGGCCATCCAGGATTGTTCACATTTTTTAATGGTTGTACTGAGAAAAATTCTGCATATATTCACAACCATAAAAGGATCATCTTCACTGGTATCGCCTTTGTACTTCTGGGTACGAAAATATCCCAACTAAGGTGAGGTAAAAGCATAATTGGACTTGTTGCACTCTAGCCTGTGAAGTGGCCTCTCTGAAATGGGTGCCTGAATCTGTGCACTAATTTAATGCTGCTCGTATCTGAACAGTGTACAAGAACATGGCGGATGCTATGAAGAAGCATCCAGACGCCGATGTGCTCATCAACTTCGCGTCTCTGCGCTCTGCGTACGACTCGACGCTCGAGACGCTGCAGTTCCCGCAGGTAGCGTGGCGCTGGTCGCTGGCCTCGCGTGCTTCTTTTGCCTTCCAGCCCTGTGTTCTGTGCTCAGTGACTCTCTCGTGTCATGCAGCGCTCCTCAAACTTTTTCTCGATGTCCAAGTTCTTGATAATGGGGTGTCTTTTTGATTCACAAACTCTACTTATGTTGCCCATTGTGTGGATACTTTGTGTCGATTGTTTGTAAATAGTTTTTCTCATCCTTCTGTGTTAGTGCGACCAGAAACTATGCCCTCCAAGGCCGTTTTTTCAACATTTCACAGTTTTTAAGGTAACGAGTAATTATAAGTCTGCTCAAACTAAGCAGGTGGATATTTATAATTTTTACTCTTTCATTTGGAGTCTGAGATGGCTACTGTCTATTTATGATTTGACTGTCAATGTAGGACCTTTGTTTTAAGAGAAGCTTGAAATCTAATTGGTTGTAGTGCAGTTCATGTATAAAATTGTTGAAAATAAATTGTTTACTAAATATTCGATATTCGACTGACGCCAATTAATTGATTTAACGTTTACTCTGAAGTTGAGTTCAATTTTATTCTAAGGTCAGACCTGGGTACTTATCATGGATTAATTGCATGCAAGTTGTCTTCTCCTCAACTCTGCTGAATTGATCGAACTAAAATGAAGAAAACTTTGGGTGAAGAATTGAGGCGAAAACTTGAATACTGATTTTTTTTTGAGGAAGAAATGAAAAAATTTATAACAAACGAAAAATAATTTGCTAAACTGTGTAATTGCCCAACGAATTAATTGTCAACCAAATCGAATAGTAACTTTTTGAAGCGTCGACAACTTTTTTCTGAAAATGTGAAGGGATGCGATAGACTTATTTATTTCATAGAGTATAATTGATTTTTAGAGGAACAGCAAGCTCTATAGCAGAAGGGCTCTGTAACTGGTTTCTTATATGCTACTGCCCTCGCAATGTACAAGTACAATGTGAATGCAGTGGTAGCTGCCCTCGTATCAGAACTTGGCCGTGTGCACACTTGAGACGAGACGAGACGGGCAGGGGCCCAGTCTCTCTTAACTAACTGCAGTGCCCTGCTGTAAAACTTATCCGGCGTGGCATTTTCATGTCGTTTCGAAGGATCTGAGGCCTGGAAAGGGTAACAAATTTTTCCCTCTAACTAGCGGCATTACTGGACACGAGCAAACTGTTAGTGTCCTGTTCCTCGGTGAAGTCTTCTCCACCTTCTCTTATGAAATTTAATTTTGAATACTAAATTAAAAATTTTCAAATCCATCATCTGAAATAGCGAACCTTCATTCCTATTCGAACGCTCGTCGATTTAACATCACTTCAATTATCACAAAATGTCGGCTGTGATTTTAGTAAAACCAAATGTAAATTTAAGCAGAAAATTAGCGTTTAAGTAGAAGTATCAGCTTATGTAACGTGGGTGTTCATGCCGCTGGTCAGAAAGTGACGAAAGTCGTACGCAGATCCAGCGCCTAACAGGGTTTTCTAATTATCTAAAGAATGTAATGAACGTAGCAATATTGATTTTCATTTTAGACAATTCAGTATTACCTGTTAACATAATTAAATTTATTTGGCTACCACGACGTGTGGAAAATTTTTTCTCTCAGATCCGCACGATTGCCATCATCGCGGAGGGCATCCCCGAGAACATGACTCGCATCTTGATCAAGCGCGCGCAGAAGACTGGCGTGACGATCATCGGCCCTGCGACGGTGGGGGGCGTGAAGCCTGGCGCCTTCAAGATCGGCAACACGGGGGGCATGATGGACAACATCTTGCACTCCAAACTCTACCGAGCTGGCAGGCAAGTTAGAATTTTCCTTTGTTTGTTCCTTAACCTGGATTCTCTAGAATATGTTATTAACGGTTAAAGCAGAATAACAAGTTTCAAGATTTTGGAAAGTTCGAACTGTTCCTACTGTTTATTGGCTAAAGGACAGAAAGTTAAGCCGTATTTTGCCTATTCCTTCAGTGTGGCGTACGTGTCGCGCAGCGGAGGAATGTCCAACGAGCTGAACAACATCATCTGCCAGCACACAGACGGCGTGTACGAGGGCGTCGCCATTGGAGGGGACCGCTACCCTGGCACCACCTTCATGGATCATCTCATGCGCTACCACGACAACCCTGAGGTCTTCCTCCCTACTCTGCTTCTCTCTTTTCCTTTAGCACCTCTGCTCTTCTTCCTCCCTTCTTTCAGAGCCTTATTTTTGTGTTGTACCCTCTTCTTTTGTCAAGGGGCAACGAATATTTTACTCTTCACCTCTCCCTATTCCTTCATCTATCGTTCAAAATCTATGTTCTTGTTCAACACTGCATGTTGGAGATTTTTCACTGAATATTAATTTTCCATTAATTGTCCAGTCGGGTGGGTGTGAATTTTATGCTTTGATATGTTCCATGACGGAAAAGCGATTACATTTGTTATTACCCCATTTGCCAGGCATTTTAGTTCAGCTGAATTCTGCTGGAACAAAATTACGTCTCGATATCTACGTTTACCCCCTGGCTAATAAAGTAACTTGGAATCATAACCTCGAGCATAGGTCATCACTTTTGTGTATGTTTATTTCTGTCATAATTGCAGGTCAAAATGCTCGTGTTGCTCGGTGAGGTTGGTGGCGTCGAAGAATACGAGGTGTGTGAGGCACTTCAGAGCGGCAGAATCGAAAAACCTATCGTCGCTTGGTGTATTGGAACCTGTGCTGGTGAGGGTTGTCACTCTTCTACTCTAATTACATTCAGAAACCATTTGTGTTGCTCATGCTAGTTGTGACAAAAGGTTATTGGAATATTTCTGCTTCCAGTTGCATCAGCTGTGTGAGACTTGCCGTTCCACGCTCGTTCGTTTTCACAGTCCAAACTTTGCGTGCAGGCATGTTTTCATCGGAAGTTCAGTTTGGGCACGCGGGAGCGTGTGCCAACGCTGAGCGCGAAACAGCAGTGGCCAAGAACAAGGCGCTCTCTGGCGCTGGTGGCCGCGTGCCCGCCAGTTTTGACGAGCTTGGGGAGGTCATCCAGAAGGTTTACGATGAGCTGAGAGAGGCAGGCGTCATTGTGCCGCGTGAGGAGGTGCCACCGCCCACCGTCCCCATGGACTTCAACTGGGCCAGGGTGAGCTGACCCTCACAGTGATCAATCCTATATTAAATATATTAACATTTTCACAAGAGAATATTTTCACAACCGGATCGGTAAAGGCTTAGATTGAATTGGTTTAGTCAAGAAAGCCACTGATGTGTATTCCTTGTGCAAGTTTATTCCTGTCGATATCAAGAGCTCTCGCAGAAATTGTAGCATTTGATGACACAAGTACGTAGTGGAGAGTGTGTCAGGATAATCAGTTGACTGCAATGTTAGTCTACTTCCGTGTCAGTTTACCTCTTTGCCTGTTCACCTTCACAAAAAGATAAATAATGACTGATGTTTGTTATTGCGCATTGCCTATTGCAGAGCGCTCGATGCTACCAAATGTTTCAAGGAGTTTCGATGTTAAGTGGTGAGTTCAGTGTCTGAATACCATTGCAACTTAATCCCTTTCCGTGTTCGTGTATGCAAAGTTTGAAAATGATTCAGATGTCGAAGTCGTAGGTGCAACGCATAATGGCGTGAGTGCTGTTTAAAGGGTAAGTTGTTGTGTTACGTCCCTTCCTTGATCTAGACGTTAGTGAACGATTTTGAAGACGAGCACGAATTTTAGCTCTCTAGTTTCATCCCTGTGAAGCGGGCTATGTAGGTCAATTTTGTTGACCATGTAGCCGCGTATTATCACGCGGGTCAATGGTGTGCACTCTCCACTGCAGGAGCTGGGGCTCATCAGGAAGCCTGCCTCGTTCATGACGAGCATCAGCGACGAGCGCGGCCAGGAGCTCCTGTACGCAGGCATGCCCATCTCTGCTGTGCTCGAGCAGGGTGGGTCACGTGTGCAGCGATGACGCGAGCGTCTCAGCTGCCCTGATATTGGTTCCGTGCGCCAACTGTGCTTTCCGAAATTTTTAATCACTCTATCGTTGATACGCAGAATCTAATCGGACTAGTAATTTCCTAATTCTTTCTGTAATATTGTTTTTTGAGTGTTTTTGATCAGCTCCTGCGGCAAAGCTTCGATGTGCGATGCGCTTCTGTATTCGTAAGAACGCAGATGTTTCAACTTCCATATTTCTTTACCCTTTGCCTCCCGACGGGAACTCCAGTTCCCAGATGGCTAGTGCTTCCAGTTTGGAGAAATTGACAAAATTTCAGGGTGATTCAACTAGTAGGAAAATAATTTGAAGTAAATGACAAAATTAGGGCAATTCATAGTATCCGTGCAACTATGTTTTCAGACATTCCAGAAGTTTGACATGCGCAATTTGCTATTGATATCCACTCAGTGTGAGCTTCATGGCTTATGCAATACATTTAATACCTTTTTTATCTAACTTGAGCAAATTTTTCATACGTACATGTATTTACAGATGGAATTAAGCAAAAACTCAATTGGTATTTTTTCTCAGATTTTTCGACCATTTTTTGGCATCGAAGCATATATTTTTAAGGCATAATTTTTTTTTTCAATTTAAAAAGGAAGTAAGTACCTGCTTATACAGGAAAAAAACATGCTAGGGCAATTTTGCTGATATTTCAGGGTAATGACGGCAATTTCCTTAGAAAACTTTTCCCTTAAACTATTTGAGCGTTGGGAAGCAAAGGGTAAACTTGTCAAACTCTATATCCTCTCTCTGTGGTCTCCATCCGTAATGGTCGAATGAAGTTTCTGACTCTATGTCCTCTCTCTGTGGTCTCCATCCGTAATGGTCGAATGAAGTTTCTCACTCTACATCCTCTCTCTGTGGTCTCCATCCGTAATGGTCGAATGAAGTTTCTGACTCTATGTCCTCTCTCTGTGGTCTCCATCCGTAATGG
>JACJUY010000431.1:143749-175195 GCA_014220935.1 Platorchestia sp. MABIK | reverse complement strand
TCGAATGAAGTTTCTGATGAATTGAGAAAATATGTAGTTCTATTTCTTACATTTATTGTTCGTATACTTCATTCTAAACAAAGTCGGAGATTGTTCAAATTTTTACTTTCGTCTGTATATTTCTACTTCTTGCGCTGCATGCGCCATTATGCCGTTATTTTGACCAAGTGTTTGCATAGACAATTCGGTAATGTTTTGCAGGTCAAGAGCGATATTCCGTGCATATGTGTGATCAAATTATTGTGTTTTGTCTCATGAGATTTCCTCGTAGTGCTATAACTCTCAAAGATTATTTATATTTTATGAATTCGAGCAAAATTGGAAAACTTGATAATACTTGACGCTCCCAAACATAATTGGAATGGAATTTTTACCCCATATTCAGGTATAAGCTGTTTTATTTTGTTCAATCTCTTTCCAAATATTTACTTTTTCTTCATGTTCGGAGCAATGAAGTTAGTACTCTTCACATCGATCTAACTCATTTCCTCTCGTATATTTAATTTAAGGTAAGGCAACGAAATTTGTTTTAGTGTCATCCGTCTCAGTTTCAAGATTAAAACTCTCAATTCGAAAAATATCCATGATTTTGAACTTATGTCCTTCGCTTTCAGCCTTTTGCGGCGTTTTTGACACAAAGTCGTAAGTTGGCTCTGTTCCCCTTCAAGGGGCAAAAGATAGGTAATAGTTAGAGTACATTTTTTTTATCCTTGGCCACGAGGACTGTTGCTCCCCTAAGGCGTAGATACTATAGAGTCACCTTAGCCATAGCTACGTGTAGGCCTCCTGTACTTCTATCTTTCGTAACCACTCTTCTTCTTTCATTTTGTGCGCCATCTTGTTGCCTGTCACTTCTTCCTCTTCCTTCCTGACTTGTTTCTAAGCGCAGGATATCCAGTGGAAGAACTCACTCGATGCAGAGATTCCTCGTTTTCTTAGTTTCATGCTGAAAGGTCCCTTCTTTTTTCCTCTCTTGGAACCTCTTGTGGGGGGTTCAACTATTGTGTCTTATGGAATTAACAATCTCAGGAGGAAAATGTGAGGTCCCGATTTGAGAGCTAAGTGAGCCTTCTTTTCCTTGATATGAAACATTTTTTGTTTTGTTGAGGACCATCTTTTTTCGGTTCACTGCTGTCCTGTTTTTCAGCACCTCTAACTTCCTTCCTCAACTTTAATGTTTCCTAACCTACATTTCTTAACTTACTGTCTCTATGCGAAGGGGGATCCTGTGCGAGAAACACTCCTTTGTGCAAAGATCCTGCGTTCCCTTAACTCCATAACATAAATTTCTCCGAAATTCATTGCACTTTCGTACTTGGGTACGGTTGTATTTGGGCAATTCACTCCTGAGCACTATTATTTAAACGTATCCTACAGTGATGGAGCCATGGTTGAGATCATTGAATGTACGAATAATATTAATAATAAAGTGAATATGAAAAAAGAGTAATCATTAAAGGAATAATAATGCTACATAAGAACAAAACTAGATGAGACCTTGTGTTGCAGGGCTTGGTATCGGCGGCACGCTGTCGCTGCTGTGGTTCCAGCGCCGCCTGCCGCCCTACGCAACCAAGTTCCTGGAGATGTGTCTCATGGTCACGGCAGACCACGGGCCCGCCGTGTCGGGGGCGCACAACACCATCGTCTGCACCAGGGCGGGCAAGGACCTCGTGTCCTCCCTCGTCTCCGGGCTCCTCACCATCGTGAGTCACGCTGCTGTCACTTCATTCCTCGAATGCCTTATTATTTCTTCAAAGCTTTTAATCTAGATTTTTGTACCTGTTGTTCTTGGTATTCATACAAGGAATCACGGGGCCAGGGAATGCACTGAATGAATTGTATAAAAACTACTGCACACGTTAATGTAAGGGCGTCTTTTTATTGAGTTTATTTCATGAGAAGCTGTGTTGAATTTGTGAAGTAACCGTATTTATTTGTTGAGCATGTTCTTCAAAGTTGCTACCAGAATTTTACCAGCGCAATTTATCATTTGTAGAGAATTATAGCGACACGAGTATATTAATGGTTTGATATGGTATCGATAAGTATTCAAGCTGTATCAAGGCTATGCTTCTTTGAAATTGAAATATTTTCAAGTGTCCCTATTTACAGTCGGTACAATTTTACCCTCCTGATGTAGCCTCGTCATTTGACTTTTCGATTTCATGTTATGGCATCCACACTTCATTAAAGATTTACTTTTGAACCGTATCTATTTCTCGTTTAGGAATTAACTCAACTTTAACGTAGCAGGGAGTAAATTGAAATGAGTTCCAGCGCACAATGTGCCTAGTGTTATTATTCGAGTACATACTTAGGCGTTTAATTTACAACGGGATTATTGGGTGCGCGTTTGCACCCTGCCTCAGATGGAGGAATCGGCTTCAATCCATTATAAAATATACGAATAATCGAAACAATAGATAAACACATGGGAACTTATGCACAAACATGCTATGAAGAACTTATAAACAAAATCATACTTCATGTTGGCTTCATGCTTGATGATTGCCTTCTCAATCGGGATAATCACTTCCAACCACATATACTCAACACAACATGCAATAGCAAAAACTATAATCGCATTCAAATCTATTACCTACTGACATCAAAACTCAATCAGCGCTTCATTTGATCTATCAAAGTACCCCACTACCAAAGATAAAACACAAGTACAGGGGTTGAACTAAATAATCAAAACACCTTAGAAAATCAACAAAGTAAATTTTAATATGGTATGGGTCCACCTTTTGAGGCAATTGCAGCCTCAGTTCTCCGAGATATTGATTCGTATAAATTGTGAATTGTTTCCAAATGAATTATAACCCATTCTTCAGTTAAACACGCTCCAGTTCTTTTTTGAGACGATGGCGGCGGAAATCGACTTCTAACTTGGATCTCTAAAACCGACCGTATTTGCTCAATAATGTTGAGGTCTGGGGATTGTGGTGACCAGATGAAATGCTCAACTTCGTTAGAATATTCTTTGTGTCATTCTTTGTGTCATTCTTTAACAATTTTAGCTGTATGGATTGGGGCATTATCATCTTGAAAGATGGCGTTTCCCTCCGGAAATAGTGCTTGAACCATAGGATGAACTTGGTCGCCCATCATTCCTAAATAATCTCGGCTGTTAATTCTACCTTGAAGGGAAATCATTGGCCCGGCGGATTTCCAACAAATAGCACCCCAGATCATCATAGAACCCCCGCAATATTTAAGGGTGGGAGAAGGCAGTTTAGATTAAAGGTTTCTTTCGGCTGTCTCCAAACGTACACTCGGCTGAAGGTCAGAAATAAGGTAAACGATAATTTTTCCGAGAAAATCACACTTTTCCACTGCTCGATGGGCCCATTCTGGGGATTTCTACACCACTCAGAACGCTTTAAAACATTGGTTTTTGAGAGAAGAGGTTTTTAATTGCAGCTCTTCCGTAGAATCCAGATTTGTGCAGCTCCCGACGAATATTTTTTGGGGAAACTGGGTTCTGTAGGTGTTCATTGGGGCCTGCAGTGATTTCAAGAGCTGTGGTTTTGTCTCTCGCAATTCGATTTAGAGTTCGACGGTCAGACAACTTCGAATTTCGGCCAGACCTGTGCTTAGCTAAGGACGTTTTTCCTTCTCTTTCAAAGGCAGTAATTACATTTGAGACAGTACCTCTTGAAACGTCAAGCGTTCGGGCAGTTTCTGTTCCACCAGCGCCTGCCACAAGAGCACCAACAATTTGGCCTTTTTGAAAGTCAGAGAGGTCTGCCATTTTTGTAAGGTTATAACCAAAATTTTCTTATAGATATCTGTAAAAAACAGTTAATATAAATAAAACAACAAATAGCTATAATAATAAACAGAAAAACATTTAAATAAATCAAATTTTTATTGCTTATTACATGTTCAAAGATTATGATTCCAAAATACAAAATAATCTAGATTTTAGTACCTGTTGTTCTTAGTATTCATACAAGTAATCATGGGGCCAAGGAATGGACTGAATGAGGGCTGTTTCCATAATTTCGTCCAACCCCTGTGTAATTGCTCACCTAACGTACGTACGTTAATAAAGCAACGTCAAACTATTAAAGAACATTTATCGCATGACGCGTTTAAGCAATCCTGACGTCGAAGGACTCTCAACAAAAATACATCCTAGACCAATCGGACAATTGACGCACCATGAATTTCATTCGCCTGAAGCCAGTTGACACGTTAACTCTTTAACCAAATGCTGATAACAGCAGTTGACACGTTAACTCTTTAACCAAATGCTGATAACAGCTTTTAACCACATCGTTTCACTTCACATTCTTCGTGGTGCGTATTCCTAAGTTCTCATATATTTCAGTTATGTACTCGCCATCAGTTCATGTGCGGTAGGTGTGTCACTCTATTCACAAACATGGAACAATCACGAATTCCCGCCGGATTTTAGCAAACTCCTGGTGCTAGTTGCGTCGGTTGTACTTGCATGATTGGCTTTTTCGATTTATTCTTTATCATTCGGTAACCCTCCGCCTGCACGTAAAATAATGATACGGCACTTGAGTTTCCTTCTTGTCATCTGAATATTCCCCTTGATATCGTATTCAATTTTTTCTATTCCGAGTTATGTCATTTATTTTGAGGAATCTATTAACTATTCGTTCACATCGCAATACGTTTTCCGTTTCTGCAACGTAACCCTGCCCAAAGAACTGTTATGATCACTCTACTCAGTTGATTGTGATTGTTCTCTCAAGAAATTAAATACATCTATTAATGGTCGGGAAAAAATTATTATTAGCATTGTCAAAATGCCCCAACATTTTCTTACATCTCACGTCTAACTTTTAATCGTGTCAAAAGACTTTGAACTGCTATTGAACATATCCCAAATTACCTATCGGATTCAACCAAATTTTTCTAAAATTACTTTCTCAACTTCAGCCGCAGTGATCCAAGCCCCTCAATGGGATACAACTATTGTAGCTATGGGAATGAGCGCTCTCAGCGGACTATGTGAAGTCCCGACTTTGAGGCCTTCCTTTTGTTGAAAGTTAAGATTTTTTGATTTGTTATGAAGATATTTTTCCGGTTCCCTGCTGTCATGTTTTTCAGCATTTACTATTAGTTTCTTTTTCAATTTTTATTTTGTTTCATCAGCTTATTTATCAACTTTCTATTTCCATGCACCGTTTGCGTAGATTCCGCGTTCCCTTAAGTTCATACTAAATGGTGTCTTCTTCCTACCTCTCTTTGGAACACCTTCGTTGCGATTAGGGGAGACTTAAGCTCTGTTCACACTGGTATACATTTTGTCGCAGGCTCGCGTACATACGCCTCATGTGGCACCTCACAAGAGCCATGAGCGTTTACACTAGACGCTGAACGCGCTCACCATAGCGCACGCTGCTCAATTTCTCAAAACCAGTCAGTGCGTCAATAACCGCCATTAGAGGTAGATTGCCTTTGCTTGTCTAAACACTGTTGCTGCATCTTAGGCTATGTCATCTTTTCTTTATTTGTATGAGTGAAGTGTTAATATATTCGTCCATTTTCATTGAAATAAAATTGAAAGCAGCCTTCATCATAATACGATTCTTATATTTGCTACTTTTAGTACAGCATAGAGATTCATGGGCTCTGTACATTTCAATTAATTGCAACGTAGCTTGAGTTGAGCAAGCCATATGGATGAGCAAAGGGCCTTACCTCACCTGATGACTGCTAACTGCACACTGACCGGAGACAGTTGCGAGGCTCTCGTGTGTCGCGCCTCACGGATTCAATCAAAGCGAATAGGGAACTTCGTATTCACACACACAAATATGAGCCTCAGTGGTGAGCCTCGTATACACGTATCGCGCCTCACGGCCGAAATGTCCCCTAGTGTAAACGGCCCTTCAAGCTAACATCTAATCTAATCTGTAGGGATCTAAGCTTGGTTAATACATAACTAACGGTTTTTAATTTATTTTAATTCCTACTTTTTGTATTAAAAGTACGCCGCGCAGCGTCTTAACACTGCGCCGTGCGCAGTTATTCGTGATGACCCACCGTGCATCTTGCGCACCATTCATTTTTCCGTACTTCTCGCCGCACCATTTTTCTCCCATAAGTGCTTCTACTCTATTTCTACTCCTGATTCAGCCCTAAGAAGGGCCGCGCATTACTTAGCGTTTCGCTGTTTCATCTACCTTTTAGTGCCAATCACGAGATTGGATTGCTCAGCCAAAATTGGTTCGTTCTGCTATTGCACTGATTACATCCAATGGCAAGGTCAAGGAATATTATTAATCATTGATATCGAACCCCTACACTCTTTGTAGCGTAAACTTGTCTAAGTGTCCCTTTACATTTTCCTGGGAACCAAATCATCCTTATATCGCCTAAACACAGTGCCGATTAGCCACTGAAATGTATCCTAGGAATGAACAAGGTTTCTTTGTTTCTCTCGAAATATTTCCACCTTCCAACGAAGTTTACCCGATGACAGTGTCAGTTGACAGCATGTGAACCGACAGTTTGACAACTTACCTTTTTTGCCATTTTTTCTTCATATTCCAAAATTTGCAACTAGTATTGTCAATCTCAAGGGTTCCAAAAATTTCTTTAACTTTCCCATGACGTATCAAAATGAGAAAGAATATTTCGTAAAGTTCATTGTATATTTCTTAAAGTTCATGACTAATTTTTGAACGCTTCGCAGGTTCTGTCCCTCAACAATGCTTTATATTTGTAAAGTTGAACTATCACCCATTTCTTAAAAGTTGAAGTTTCAAATTCAAGAATCAAAATTTATTATTGTATTTCTGCCATTCCTCTGTATGACGACATGCGTAGGATCCCACTAGCAAAATACATTGCTGTGTCCTATATTAGTAAAGTTGCATTGCGTGTCGCTGTACTTAGGTTTTTCTTGGATTATACGGTTATTCAATTTAGCGACTACTGCATGCAGGGCGATCGGTTTGGCGGTGCGCTGGACGGAGCGGCGAAGCAGTTCAGCGAGGCGTTCGACCGCAACTTGCAGCCTCACGAGTTCGTGAACGAGATGCGGAAGAAGGGGCAGCTCATCATGGGTATTGGACATCGCGTCAAGTCGGTGAGTTTTCATTGAACTATGGTGCCAAGTTTGTTAATTCAGTGTAGTTACTCGAAATTTATTAGGAATACGATAACTACCAGATGAGCCTGTTAATAGTTAATTACTTCTTCGCTGGATTGCCGTGAAAGCAAGGGTTGATTCACGGTCTCAATTGTTAGGTCAGTTTCTTGCACCACATACTACACTAATCAAAACGTCGTTGATGTGCAGCCGAGTTCGAGCTAGCGTGATATTCTATTTGTGTGATGAAATTTCTAATTCGAAACTAAATAAAGAGCATGTAAGGAACAAAGTATGTGTGATGTGTTATGTTTTAAACTTGAAAGGAAGTCTTTCTTGTATCTGCTAGTTACTAGAGATGAAAGAATGTATCTACTTCGACAACAAAAAACGCAAAAGTCATTTAGTGGACTAAGAAGGGTGGGCTACGTTACGAGTCTCAAAACCCAGGAGACAGTGAATTCCTTTCTCTACTATCAACAACAGATCAATCTCAGCAATATTCCAACTATTACGAAAATGTTAGAAATGCCTCACTGGCTGGATCACCTCTAAATGTGGCCAATTTTTCTGGGAGGGCGTCTTCAGTTTCTAGGACAGATTGGCAAACTATATAGCCAGCGATGAAGCATACTTCGAATGTGTTAGTTACCTTCCTATGAAGCTACCGTTACTCCCTTCCTAAAATTTAAGAAAAATATTCCCTGGTTTTCCTGATAGAGAGGTGCCCGCATTCTCTTAGGTCTGTTCAGGGTAGGTCGTTTTATGTAATATGAGCGTTTTTTTCAAGTTTTACCTATTCGTCTCCTGAGCGCGGGTTTTCCTTCGAAAGATCAGAGTCCATTTCGTTCCTTAGTTTTCGTTAGACTTGAATGGTGTCGCGTTTCAAGGTCATGAATTTCTGCTTTGTATCAATACGTACTCATGACCTCTGATAGGAATACAACTATTGTGTTCAGGGGAAAAGTGTACCCAAGGGTCCCGAGCTAAAGGGTAGGTAGTCTTTTCATATATTGAATTAAAGATGGTTTTTCAGGAGGATACAACTATTGTATTTATGCACTGAAAGAAATTTTTGCCTCTCTAAGTGTCTCATAGCTGTTCAGGTGTCTCATAGATAGCCAGAACGTCTCTAAAAGAGAGTAGATGTCTCATCGGAAGTGCGACCCCTCGATGAGCGCGAAGTGTCTCAAAATGCTGCCTATCTTTTATTGGCGATGATAATGTAATAGCTTAGTCACCCCTCAAAACTGACTTTAGTTAAATAAGTGTTCAGTCAATGTAACACGGAGCAAATTAAACTTTTGCCACGCACATAACTTCTCCTGCAAGGTTTCTAGATGGTCTTTTCAGGGGAAGTTATCACTAAATTGCTACTGCTCTGAGCTGAACGAGAACTGTAGCTGAGGGCATGAAAAGGTTTACCAACTGGATACGAGCGTAGTCCCTTGCGCAGCTCTTCGGCGATAAGACCAAGTATTGATGTCACCAGCCTGAGATTTTGCTAAGTTCAAGAATACGTAAGCGTATCCAAGTTTCTTCATGGCGCTGGAAGCGTCAATCTTGCTTGGCAGTGCAATGCTACAGCTTAATATGCGTAGAGTTTAGAGTGATACATCAGTTATAAGTGCATCAAACTCAAGCGTTTCATCGATGAGAAACTGAAGCACTTTTAGTGAGACACTAGAGCGTCTCTAAATCGGATCTGGAGACACTGGTATGCATCCTAATCTTGGGTGTCTCATTGATGATGCATCTGCGTGTCTCGGTTTTGGGGCAAACGTCAGATGCACCTGGGTGTTTCAAAATAGGGCTATTATTTCTTTCAGTGTGAGAATTAGCACTCCCAGGAGTAATATGTGAGAGGGCTTAAGCTGAGAGTTAGGTAGGCCTTATTTTTGTTGAAATAAAATGTTTTTTGTATGTTAAGAACCACCTTTTCTGGTTCACTGCTGTCCTGTTTTCCAGCCTATCTTCTTCAGCTTTTATCTTGTTTCATAAACTTCATTCTCATCTTACTGTTTCTATGCCCTTTTGCATAGATTCCGCGTTCCCTCAACTTCAGAATAAATGGTGCATTCTTCCTTCCTCTCTTTGAATCACCTTTGTGGCGGATGGGGAGGCTTAGACTAACTTATTATCACTTAATTTGATTGTTAGGCATGATTTTTTTTAGGTTCACTGTCTGCTTTCAGCACCTATGACTTTCTTCGTTCAACTTCTATCTGGTTTCATAAATTTCTTTCTATCTTGCCGTTTCTATGTGCGAGAAATCCGTTATGGAAACACACTCGGATGTAGATTCCTCGTTTTCTTTTTTTACGCAAATGGGGCCTTCTACTTTTATCTATTAAACACGTTTGATGTGGTTAGGAATCGTGAACTAAGTTTTTGTCTAATCTAATTGACGTTATTTAGTCGTTTTTGCATTGATCTGTTGCTCGTGTTCTGAACACAAGTAGCTGTTGCCGTTTGTTTGCCATTCGAAATTGACTGCAACGATTGAGTGCTTTGTGAAACCATCACGCCATTCTTCAGTGCATTTTGAAATTATTTTAGCCAATAATTTTACTTTCGAATATTTTCCCATGTACTAGCAACAATAGAGTCCCAGAAGAGCAAAAAATGCTGCTAATAAGTTAGACCTTTAAACGTTCATCTGACTTGAGACTCTACTAATACTATTGTCTGGCAAGTGCATAGAATATTTTAGCAGAGTATACGTGGTATACTTGTATACCACGTGGTCCAACCAGGATTCGGGGTTAACAGAGTATACGTGGTATACTTGTATACCATGTGGTCCAACCAGGATTCGGGGTTAACAGAGTATACGTGGTATATTTTTACCTTGGCATGTTGCCCTCAGTTCAGGTTTGCTAATTGCAAGTAAATTTGTTCAACAAACGCGGCTCGGCTTTGGTCTCCTCTGCCCCCCATGCTACCGCCTGCGAACTGCCCATTTTGTCTTGAGCTTTACAATGCTTGCATTTTTTATTGTCCCTACCGCCTCTGCTGAGGCATAGATGAAGCAAATGCATCAAAGTAAATAGTTTGAAGTAATTAGAGTCATCCTATCAATGTAAAAAAATTGTAAAGAAGTTGCTACGGTTTATTCCGATTTTGCCGTAAAGCTTCATCGCTAATCAAAGTCTGCATTATAAGTCCATGTAAAATCCAACTTTTCTACCTTCAAGGAATAGGATACCATTTAGTACTGCCTTACTTGATAGCAGAACTTTTCGTGCGCATGAATGGCAGCACCTTCTTCTTAATCGACATCCCTTTCACTTTCCAGACATAGCACCTTGTGAAATTTGGCTGTACCCTAAACTGGAAGACACCCTAATAGGGAAGCAGTTTGAAGTCAAGCGAGGAAATTATGATTGTAGGGAAGGTAGAGCTCTTTATTCCAATTATAGCATTCCAGACGTGTTAACAGCAGTGGCAGTATCGCTGGGTAAAATGTACGAATTCCCACGAAGAGTACTCGGACAGGGATTTAGTAGAATTTGAGAAATGTGAGCAATTTTTTTTCTTGCGGGCCAAGGTCAGATACTTTTTGGACCTAATAGCTTTACCAATATTGTACGGTATATTTGGTTACTGTAGCTACGGAAATTTCACTGTTCCCTTTACCATATTTTACTGGTGCCGAACTGTGTTATTATTATTTACGTGTCGTGAAGGGAATAGTCTGAAGACAAGGATATGATCAGGAATACTTGCCCCTAGCAAGTACTCCAGCCCACCCACACCTTCTCGCGGTGGTACTGTTCGTATACCCATCTGGAGTTGAACTCGTTACATAGTCATATATGTAAACCTATAGCAGAGTGCTCATAGGATTATTTATAAGGTTGGGATCTGTGGGTAGAACCAACGGGGGGGGGCGCCCACCAACATCTGGGTCTTTTATTTTTAGTTTTGTATGTTTATCTTGAATGTGTGTTTTGAGTGTTTAATGAAACTCGAATATCGTCAGCAAAAAGGAAACATACACTCCTGGTCCCGGTGGCCTCGCGCCCCGAAGACCAGGCAATATGAGGAGGAGCGGCGGAGGCCCACGGTCTAACCGGGGACGCACCGGGAAGGACCAGAAGGAGCGAGCGAAGGAGCCAACAAAAGGGACAACCCAGCCAAACGGAAAAAAATCTATCAGGACGCCTCTCGCCTTGAGGAAGGGTGAGCCGGCAAGTGTCGGTACAACTACGAGTGGATCTTCACTGATGGCAACGAACCATACAGCTTATAATGGAGACCACCAAAAAAATATCTCCGACCGCATTACCAACATAGAGAAGAACCTCAACCAGCTGGTTAGATCTATAGGCCAGATCGTAACATCTCAAAACTGAATACTGTGGACATTAACTCCGACATACCTCCAGCCTGCATCGAGGAAAGAATTAAAAATCTGGAAAATACCGTCGAGGAAGTAACCCGAGCTCTATCAGCCCTGTTTTCACCTCCGGAGGAACAAAGGAAGGTTACCCAGAGAGCGAGACATTGTAGAAAGAACAAATTTGTCCCTCTCGATATTACCGAACAGCCACCACAGCGGGGTTTCACGCGCTTCTTTGCCATGAAGTATACACCCGAAACAAAACGTAAGATAGACCCCTACTAGGTGAAAAATGTAATCCGCACAGCTACTGGATCTCCGCCAAAATCCATCACCACCAGTGGAAGGGAGAGCTTCACACTCGAGGCCAGAGACAACAGACAAGGCCAGGCACTGTTGACCATCACCAATATAAACGGAGTGCCATGTGAAGTCATCGCCCACCCAAAGCTCAATAGATCCAAGGGACTCTTTTATGTCAACGAATACAACATGGAGAACTTCAGCAAATTCGAAATTGGGCTCAAGGAAAACTATAACATCAGCGAAGTAATTGATGCCACCTTCATCAAAACAAGATACGAACAAAAAAGCGCGATAATCCTAGAATTTAAATCGGAGTCTCCCCCCGATTTCAAATACATTCCAGGCGAACGATACATTCCAGGCGAACCCGAGTATACCCATATGTCGATAAAACAATGCACTGCGCCAACTGCCAGATGTACGGACATTACAAAAAGCGCTGCAGCCGAGCCACAACCTGTGGAAGGTGCGGGGCGGTGGGACATGGCATCAGTCAGTGCCTTGCTTCTGAAGCTGAATGCGTCCACTGTCACGGCCCTCACCAAGTCAAAGACAAAACCTGCTCTAAGCAAATCGAAGAGGAACAAATACTTGCAATCCAGAACAACCACAAGGTCGAGAAACGCCGTGCTAAACAGATGCTGAACGGCCCAACTGAGTCAAACGAAAAACGTGCCACTCCTTACGCCACTCACTTTGAATGTACTTTAGACGCTAATGAAAAACGCAAAATTCCACCCTGGGTGCTCGAGCGAAGCCTTCAACTCGAGTTGGGAGAAAAGCCAAAAAGAATTACATCCCAGGATAAGGACTCATTCATCATTGAAATCACCACCAAAGAATAAAATACCCTAATCTGTAACATAAAACCTTAAACAACATCCCTGTCTCTATAGCTGAACACCCTTACTTCAACTCAGTTAAAGGTCTCGTATATCTATATGAGTACGACCTCTCAGATTTCGAATGCTTCCGGGAGGGACTCGTGGAAGACTACGCACTGAGTGATGCAGTGAGGGCTACCTGAATTAAACCGAAAAACCCGGTCTCCCAAGCAATCTTACATTCAGGCAAAATCCTCCAAACTAAATAACCATACCCGGAGAACAATCACAAACAAAGGTATTTCCATACGTGCCACGCCCCATGTTTTGCAAGAAATGTCTGGAGTATAATCACACCCAGAAACGGTGCACCAGGTCTGAAACGATATGCGCGAGGTGCAATAGCATAAACCACGATTCCGGCGAATGCACAAGCATCAAAATAGAATGCCACAACTGCGACAAAGACCATTTTGCAGGCTCCTATAAATGCATCGAATATAAATACCAACAGGAAATCCTCGCAATCCAGCACAAAAACAAGCTGAGCAGAGCGCAAGCAAGACAAAAACTGGACAGTGAGCAACACCAACATCACAGGAGCTACGCTTCTGCTGTAACATCTACCATCGCACAAACACCCAGCCGACAACCTCCAGCACCGACTGAACAAGTGGGGACAGCTTCTCCAGCTCTTCCACCAGGGCGCTCTCAACTTTCAGACGGTGCGCAGAGGAAAAGAAAAAACTCCGAAAGCAACGGAAGACCATCAGGAAAAAAGCAGATAGCTGAAGCAGTTCACGCTGACCCAAGCACAGGAGAAATATTTTCTACCCCCGTACAAATTACACCAGATTACGACTCGGCAATGAGCGACAGCGAAATTACAAGTGAGAACAACCCGACCGTTAAAAGCGAAACCAGAAGAATTTACAACCAGTACCGAAAAGAAGCCAAACAAAATCAAGTTAAATAACGGAATCTGCATCCTACAGTGGTACTGCCAGGGTGTCCGAGCCAAAAAGAACGAACTTTTGGAACTAATTAACTTACATAATCCGCACATTGTCGCGCTCCAAGAAACTAAAATTTGACACAACTCTAATTTTTCCATACCCCATTACAGTCTGCTTACCGAACATGGCCACTACAACGTCACGCCCCATGGAGGAGTTGGACTGCTTATTCATGAGTCTATTCCTTTTCAAGAGGTCGCCATGACCTCTAGTATCCAGGTCATCGCAGCCGGCCCACCTCACTCGACGGATAACATTTACGTCCCTGTACACTTCGAGAAGCCACCCCATAACCCAGGAAATAATAAACGAAAAAATAAATTAACTACCTCCGCCAATCATTTTGATGAGGGACTTTAACAGCTATAGTACAACTTGGGGTAGCGAAACCACAGATGCCCGTGGCCGAACCATAGAAGAAGTCATAGACCAACATAACCTAATCCTTCTCAACACAGGAGCACACACACGAGTCTCTTACAACTCTTGAGTCCGCCATTGACCTAACCCTGGCATCTTCTCGTCTGAGTGTTGACTTGGTATGGAAGACTTGTGAATCTTCTGAAGACAGTGATCATCTTCCCATCATAATACGACTAATTGATGCACAACGCAATGACCAGAAACGCACAACATGGAACAACAAAAAGGAAGACTGGGTGTCCTACGAGGCGCACCAAAACTGGGAGAAACTTAAAATCTCTGACGAGCATACATGCTCTGAAGCTCTCAGCACATTTATCGGCACTTTAACAGCAGTTGCCAATGATTGTATTCCAACCATAGAACTCACAAAAATTTTTCCGAAGCCCTACTGGAGTGCGCAGCTGACTCAATCACGTTCCAACCGCGAACGCCTGTATCAAAAATTCAGGCAAACGAAATCTGTACAAAATGCCCTGCGCTGGAAAAGAGCCAGGGCCATTCACAGAAACCTTCTGCGAGAGGAGAAGCGAAAGGCATGGACAGCATTTACCAGCACATTTACGAAGGACACACCAATGACGCGTATTCATGAAAACATTAGAAAAATCAAAGGCAGACCCCAAAGACAGGTGTCAATATTACAAGAAAATAATCTAAGCTACTCTACCGGTCCAGAAATGGCGAACAAACAAGCCGAAACGTTTAGCTCTGTTAGCAGTGCGGCTAATTACCCTCAGGAATTTTTACAAAGAAAACAACGTGCAGAAGCTAGCCAACTGGATTTCTCATCGGACAACAACGAAACTTACAACACAGCATTCTCTCTCGCCGAATTGGATTCTGTACTGGATACTTCAAAAAATACATCACCTGGCACAGATGGAATATCATACCAAATGCTTAAGCATCTTCCAAAAATTGGAAAACGAAACTTACTGGCTCTCTACAACAAATTATGGTTTCATTCACATTATCCCCCTACCTGGAGAGAAGCAGTGATAATCCCTTTTCAAAAACTTGGAGAGACACCACATTCGCCTCACAACTACAGACCAATTGCGCTTACGAGCTGCATCGGAAAGGTACTAGAACGCCTCATCAACAATAGACTCATCGACTATTGTGATATGCGCGGTCATCTCAGCAATATACAGTGCGGGGGTCGCCGGGACAGATCCACCGTTCACCACCTAATCCGTCTCAAAACTATTATCAGAAACTCTTTTGTCCACAATGAACACTTTGTTAGCGTTTTCTTTGACCTAAAAAAGGCATATGATACCACCTGGAACTACGGCATTATGCAAGACCTCCATCATCTACACCTCCGGGGAAGACTGCCTTTATATTTCCAACAGTTTTTACGAGACCGTACTTTTAGGGTACGAGTAAATAACCACCTATCCAATCCGTGCCCTCAGGAAGAAGGTGTCCCACAGGGTTCCGTTCTTTCAGTTACCCTCTTCATCATCAAAATCAACGAAATAGCTTCACAGATCCCCAAAAATCCACGTTACCATGCATCATTATATGTGGACGATTTCCAACTTGGCTACCGACATAGTGACCTCAGAATTATTGAAGCTAAACTTCAAGAATGCATCAACAGAGTGGCACTGTGGACGCAAAACAATGAATTTTCCTTCTGGATGGATAAATCTAAGGCTGTCCATTTTACCTCCCTTCCAGGCCTTCAAGTGCAACTTACTCTAAAAATTAGCAACAAAAATGTCGAATTTGTGGACGAAATAAAGTTCCTAGGGCTCACGTGGGACCGGAAATTGACCTGGAAAACCCATATCAATAACATCAAATCAAGCTGCAAGAAAAACTTCAACATGATTAAATCAATCTCTTCGCACGACTGGGGTGGAGACCAGGAAACTCTACTCAACTTGTACAGATTATTCGTCCGATCCAAGCTGGACTATGGCTGCATCGTGTACAACTCCGCTGCAGCGTCAACCCTCAAGCTTCTGGACCCCGTTGCAAACGATTGCCTACGATTTGCAACCGGAGCATTCAAATCAACACCTATCCCCAGTCTACAAGTCTTCTCCGGCGAGGTGCCCCTCCAACTACGAAGACAACAACTTTCGCTGGAATACTATTTGAAAATAAGAAGCCACTTGTCCAACCCAGCCCGCAATTTGGCTATACCGCCTACCAACAGGAGACTCTTTGTGAACAAGCAGTTTACTCCGTCTTTCGTTGTTCGCACCCACGAACTAATTAAACATCTCCAGCTTGACCAACTGCGGGGAAAGCCCTCATTCTCATACCGATTGCAAGACGTTGACGTACCCACAGGGAAAACTATCCCAGCAGATATGAACCAGGAACTAACCTAGAAGAAAGAATCCACCCACCCAGCATTGTACGTCCAAGAATACCAGCGGCTGCGACTGGAGGAATACCGAGGGCATACGCCGATTTTTACGGACGGCTCTAAATACGACGATCGAGTCGGTGCTGCGGCGGAGTGTGGCGGAACAAGGAGGACGATATCTCTCCCCATCGCTGCATCAATATTCACTGCGGAAGTACACGCACTTGAACAGGCATTGCAAATCATTCGCGACCACATTAAGGATAAGGTTGTAATTTATTCAGACTCCCTGAGTGCCCTGACATCACTGCGAAACGCACGCACTTCCCATCCTCTTGTAAGGATCCTCGAACACCAAATTGATAACATAATCAAAGATCACGAAACTGTTAAATTGTGCTGGATTCCGAGTCATGTGGGTATAGACGGCAACGAGTCAGTCGACAAGCTAGCTAAAACTGCCTCACTTCGCCCTGCGGAAAGTGTAATGATTTTTTATCGAGACTGGTACCCAATTATAGCTCGCAAGATCAATATCCGATGGAAAGAAAACTGGCAACATGAAGGAAACTTTTTACAGAACATCCGACCTGACCCGTACCCCCACAAAAAAAAAAACTATCCCGAAGAAATGAGGTCATTCTGAACCGCCTTAGATGTGGCCACACACGTCTTACCCATGGATACCTAATGAACAACGCAGTACAAGAACCTTCACCCGGCTGTCCTCTCTGCCTACGTTGCCGCCTTACCGTACGTCATCTAATTATGGACTGCCCAGCCTTACATCACGCAAGACGTCGCTTCATTAGCCTATTCGCGGATAACAGTCGCCCACCTCCTATCAAGGACGTGTTGGGTATGAAGCTCCTATCGCTGAACTCCTAGAATATCTCCGGAAAATCAATGCATACGATCTCATATAAATGGTTTATCCAACCCCTTGGAAAGAATTTATGCCTTGAACCATCTGCCATAATCAACCCTTGCGCTCACCACAAATCCCATACTATGAAAGAGCTTCCTGGATGCCCTATAACCGACGTGCGTTCATAAAAGATCAGCACCGCAGCACCAGAGAGTATTCCTAGTAAGCGGCCGGGCGCTCTGTGCTACCACTCACATCTTGTGAGGGGGTTCCAGCACGGGTAAGACGCTCGGCCAAAGAGAGGGAGGGCTGCTGGAACCCCCACTTGGGGGGTTCAGTTTGTCCAATTCATGATTACCTAGTGTAAACTAGGGGGTCCATAGTTGCCAATTGCTGGTGACCCTGGTGGAAAGTCAACCCTAAATTTATTATTATTATTATCAATATTGTATGGTTTATGTGGTTACTGTAGCTATGTCGGTCATGTTATGAGGGCTTCTCGAGCTGGTCTGCAGCAGACTTCCTTATTCCTGATGCTATAGAAAAAGCTATCACCCGCTACTTTTTCCTTGAACTGAGAAGTGATACGGCAACTTAATAAATCACTCTTTCAAGTCCTGAAAGAATCGTTATTCTAGACAGTGAGTGTCACAAACTGCTTCAATATAGTGAGCACTCTTTTTTTTAAAGTTGGCCTCTGTTCCGCGCTGCCGCCTTCCCAATTCTCATTTTTGTTCTTGACCTTCTCAATTTCACCCTCAACTATAGTTCTTGCTTCTTCTTTATCCAGCTCAGCTCCAGCATTTGGTAGTCCCTCACTACTACCAATACTGCCCCTCTGTCCCACATTTAGTTATCTATAAATGGTAATATGCTAGTTGTATTTTTTGCTGACTCGCATAGCTATAGAATCATTTGATAAACATCCTTTACAGCAACCGCTAGATGATACTCATGTTCTCACTCCATTTTCGTCCTCTTGTACTGCAGCAAACTTAATATGATGCTCATGTTATCACTCCCTTCATTTTCGTCCTATTGTCCTCGTTGAAATTCTTTTTTGAAAGTCTGCTTATAATCGAGCAATTTTGGCGATGTTCTTTATTTTTCTTCAGTTTTTGTCTGTGAAAGTATTATTCGTAGCGTCTCCTTTAAATAGAATCCAATTGCTAAGATTTACAAAAAAAAAATTGTAGTTAGGTACATAGATTTAACTAGAGGTGGCTGGTCTTGCACAGTGGCATCAACCACGTTCAGAAAAGGTTTGATTGAAATTTTAATCTTAGACGAAAAATATAACAGCTGCAGTAATAGTTTGAGCTACAGTATCTTCGAAAGGCAAGAAAAGAAAGAAAGAAACCTCAGCAAGACTTCTCTAGTATTTTTCTCTCCCTCTGAGTGAATGAAGTTCCGCGCTGAAAGCAGAGAAGCACTTTTTCTGGGGCCTGTAGTGAAAGACTTCAGCTGTGACATGTTCAATGTTAGCCCATTCCTCTTCGAAGAAGATGGAAGCCTGTTCACGCTTAGCCAGCAGGGCTCAGCGGTGTCTTGGTAACAACGATTCTGGCTTTTTGTCACGAGAACAAAGGCCTTCTCAAGCCTTATCTCAACTCGACGGACTTCACATCTGTCTTCGACTTGGAGGCTAATGCCTATTCTGGTTATCAGAGCTCGCTAGTTGCTTTGTTGAGTTGTTTTAAGCGGAAGTGGGACAAAACTCCACGTGAAGCGTTGCAAGATTTCTTTTGAAGCTGTGCCTTTTAGATCCAAGAAAGAAAATCATAAAATGCAGCGCATGAATGATGTTGAGGTTGTACTAAACGGAAGGGATTGCGAACATGCACCCAGCTTTTCAAACATGATTGAGGATTGATGAAACTATTTTAAAGAATCTTTTTGGCGGAACTTATGTCACCTTGTAAGTCTGCTAGGTAACGCTGTTAGCTCTCAGCCCGTTACGCAGTTATATCGAGCGAGAAGATCTTGCAAGCAAATTTACTGCTATGGTGACGGAAATTGTTCTAAAATCTGACGTATAGTAGTTTTCCCCCTAATGGGCTTCCGGATGCGCGGCTCCAAAAATGTGGTAGTTTTATTTTCTGTGTTGTCGACGTGATCGTTTCGAAGAAATATACGAACAGTTCACGTTTTCCTTTTCACAGCTCAACAACCCCGACAAGCGCGTGGAGATCATCAAGAAATTCGTACAAGATGAGTTCCCGACAACGCCTCTCCTCGATTATGCTCTCAAGGTAAATATCTCTGGTCAATGTCTTACATTTTCAGTATAAAATTTGCGCCCTTTCCTGTATTTCTTGCCTTAATTTTTTTAGCTTTTCTGTGCGTCATTCTAGTACAATTCCACATTTTCGCATACCAATGATTTTATTTATGAAAATTTTTTTACGCAGGCAACTGATGAGTTTAATTCAGGTATTGAAATGATTTACAGTAAATCAGTTTTCAATGAAGGAAAGGGATAAGAAGTACTTCAAAAACATTTACTTTGAACGTTTCGAGCCTTGGCTCTTTCTCAACAAAAAGTCTGCAAATAAAATAATAGACATGTCAGTACACTCAAAATTCCAGAAGAGCAAAATATAAGCCCGAAGAAAAAAAACAAACAAACAACAACAAAAGTAATAATAATTGATGGTTGACTATTTTCAGAGGGAATGCACTCTGCATTTCGTTGAGAGGTTTGAGTTTTTGAATAAATAATGACTCTAAAATATGTAGGTTGGCGGTACAAGTATCTAATATTTTAAATTTTCTAATGTCAACAATCTGCTCACAGGAACCATTACTACAATGTTGTCTAATACTAGAATGAGCAGGAGAAGTAAGCAAGCGACCTGTACGATGACTTCTACTAGCATGTTCAGCAACCCTGACGTAAAGTGCTCGGTGGGTGGAACCTACATACTGCGATGCGCAACGCGCGCAACTAAAATTATAGACGAGGGAAGATTTTTTTTTTCTTTTTCGTGCTTAAATTCTGCGCTTCTGTAATTTTGAGTGTACTGACATGTCTAATATTTTATTTGTAGGCTTTTTGTTGAGAATGAGCCAAGGCTCGAAACGTTCAAAGTAAATCTTTTTAAAGTGCATAAATCTTCATTTCTTTCATTGTAAATATGCTTCGCAAAAAAAGATTTTCCTTCATAAATCAGTTTCCCGTTCACGTTATTTGATGATCGGACTACTTGCGTGGCGTGCTTTCGGTTACCAGCCCCAGCGTAAGGAGGAAGCGTAAAACCGACAGCTATCATCAAGCAGCTCATTTCTCTAACTCAAGCTATTATTTTTAATTCTAAATGCTCAAAAATGGGTTTATTACTTCAACACTTATGAGTCCCCTCTGCCATTCAGTAGGTGACACGAGTACTTACTCCGAACAAAAATCCTCATTTCAATGCATTTTACAAAGATTCATACGTTTAAATTGATGATAAAAGTTCAATACACACAAACGGGTTCAATCAGCAAAGTTATTTTTCTCATGAAGATTCCATTCAACGAAATAGTTAAGAGACGACTAGGTCAGTGGTAATATCTGGTTGCACCTTCCTTGTTAGCTGCTACTACTGCTCTCCCAAAATTCTTGTTATTGTTTTTAAAGTATGGTCAGAAAACAAATATTTCATCGCATTCTTCCTTTTTGAAATACTTCAGCTATCGTAGATACAAAGGTAGCTTTGTGCAAATGCAGCAAATCTGGTGTTCGAGTTTTTTCTAATGTTCTATTGAATTCAAGTCGAGTGATTGACTAAGCCATTCCAACACGTCAACATTCATTCCCCAAGCCACTCACGAGTTGCCTTAGCGTTATTTTTTGTATCATTGTCCTGTTGGAACCACCTTCCATTACTAAATTTCAGTTTATCCACTGACTTGCAAATTATCCTATTTAATTTTTTGATACTTGGCTCTATTCATTGTTCCATCAGCTTCTAGTGCTTGAAGCCCCATTAAAGGAAAACAATCCAAGATCATGTTTTCACGACATGTTTCACTAAAGGGATGGCATTCTCACTGCCGTTGGTAGTCCCATCTCTCCAGGCGTGAATTGCGGCATTATGGGCTATAAAGCTCGATTTTGGGTTCATAACATTTGAGTTAAGTATCCATCATCATTATTTAAATGAGCCTTAGAGCACATTCTAATCTTGATTTTAGATGAGTTTTCTTCCGCATAGGAGTAAATCGAGCACTGCGTAGTTTTAGACAATGTCAGTGTAGCCCATTTTTTATTCTTCGCTTGCAAACCACCAATTGGTGCCAAGATCAGTTTATAGCTATTTCTATTGACGAAAAGATTAACCTTAACCCATTAGCCGCCGAATTAAGGGAAACTGTCATATGTAAAAAATTTTCATGACAACAGGGTGTTTGGGCCCTTAAGAGATTATTTTCAAGATTTTAGAGTTCTACGAAAATTTATAATGGCTGAAAATTACCGTCCCATTCATGGGACGCTGGCAGAATGTGTTAGCTCGGTGTTCGTAAGTGAGAGAAATTATACACAATAAGTCCTTTATTTTATAAATGATATTACAATGACTAACGAACATTTATTACACTCCTAGATGGTAGTTCGGATCCTAACACACCCAATAAGAAAAATTTTCATGTATTTTTCTTGAGAAAATGTGACTTTATACAATAAGGTCTGAAAAACAAGCAAAACATGAAAATTCAATGCTGCATAAAGTATAAATTTTGTTGAAAATTTGTCAATCAATGGGTATCATGGAATGAATAGACATGAATAAAGACCATAGACTAGTAAAATGTTTTAATTGCAATTAACCGTTGAAAAATGACAATTTTTGAGCGTTCGATTTATGGGACGCTGGCGGGTAATGGGTTAACTTTGTGCAACATTTGGGGGCGATTTCTTTGTGACATTTTTGTGGGTGCTGCAGATCTCGGCATGTTTTCTGTGTTCTGCCCCACTTCTTAATAAAGTGTCGTAGTGCAGTGCTAACATGAACTTCTGGGAATTTGAAGTTCAGCGATGGCTTTTTATCTATTTACGTGAAATTCAGAAGTGATGTGATTTTTAAAACTTTTAGGCGGTTCATTTCGTTTAGCCGTCATGCAGTGTTTTCAGCACGTCTAATGGATGACTAACCACCAGTTTCAGCGATCACCCAGTCTCGACCATACTCTATTGTCAATTAGTCTCGGTAACGTTCTAAAAACAAGTCAGGGTATATCGAATATAAAGGATGAACGTTGAGGCCAACTACTTTCTTCGCCGGCTATATCATTAAATACCATTTAAGTATTATATTTTGCTTATTATTACGTTTGTATGTGTTAAACATTCATTATTTTTAAAGCAGTTGTTATGTTTTAATAAGCGTCTGTTACATGAAGATTTTCTTCTGTCCAAATAGTTCTTTCACCTGATTGTGTAGATGTACCATTGATATTTTCAACGAATAAAGTTAGAGAGCAAAGAAATGATTGACGACCATGCGGAATCATTGCTATTGCATTACTGCTGGAAATGGTTTGCTTCATGTCACAATTATACGTGTATCGACTCGGAAAATTGCTTTATTTGATTATTTGTATTTATCGTATCATCTGAAATTGAACAATTTTTTTTTGCGTTGATAACTCAAAAAGTTTGATTGCCCGCATTACTTCCGATTCAACATTACTTTAGTACGTCATACTGAACACTTAGGGAGAATATTACTGAAAAGTCAATGTAAGAGTATTTCTATTCGAAAGAGGCTTGAATTTACTTGCGCAGTTCTTCCATGTACTGTGTATGTGAACATCTTGGAGCTTTTCTGCTATTGCTAAGTTCTGACACTTATGACGGCTACGACGATGTCAGCTACGCCTTCCAGAACTTGTTTTGCCTCAAATCGAAAGAACTGTCGTGATATGCACTTCTGCAGTTTCCAGATTAACATTTTTGCTCTTCGTGACACTTCACCAGGTTGAGAAGATCACCACCTCCAAGAAACCGAATCTCATCTTGAACGTAGACGGAGTTATTGGCGTAGTGTTCGTGGACCTGCTCAGGCACTCCGGAGCCTTCACGAGGTCGGTGTGGCCTCGCATTACTGCGCTGTTGTCTCTTGTGTGCGTTAGACTACATCAGTTGGAGCTCATTTCATGGCAGTTACTTTACATTTGTTTAACCTGCTGAACTGTAGGCCTTAGGCTTGTTTTCTTTAAGCACGATTGTTTTTATTTATGTTATTATTGTAATTACCTACTTTATCTCGGTCTCTGCAGTCTACCATTGAGAAAATATATTCGCTGAAATCAGAAGGACTCTTGTCTTCGGGACCGCCTTCATTAACTGCATTGATGCACTAATTTCAGGTGCTCAGAGATGTCGAGGTCTCATCTAGTTAAACGAAGCAGTCTTCCATCACTCGGAGAAATAATCGATGATAAGTGCTCGTAAAGAATTTGTATATCATTTGAAAACATTACCAAAGGGACTTCATAAGTAATTCGAGTGAAAACTGGACACTTTTCAGGAGTTGATGACACCAGGTCTCCTTTTGTTTCTGTAATACGTACATTGGAAGAAGCAAAGCCCGAGGGAAATTTTGTTAAACTGCGCCTAAATCTTAATTGTGTTCCTGAAATGTTGTTTGTTAACTAACTTAGTAATAACGACATTACCACCTAGGGAAGTAGAACTATTGTCTCTATGGGAAGTAGCGCTCCAAGAGGGAAATGTAAGGTCCGTTGCTGAGAGTTGGGTAGGCCTTCATTTTGTTCAGAGAGAATAAGTTTTTGGTTTCGTTAAGGACCGTCTTAGGACATCTGCTGTCTTGTTTTTCAGCCCCCCGCTACTCCCTGGGTCAACTAATTATCTAGTTTCGTAAACTTATTTCGTGACTCTTTCTTTGCGCAGGGGATCTTGCGTGGGAGTGCAGCTTGTGCATAAATTCCCCGTTCTCTTAACTCTATACTAAATGGTGCCTTCATCCTTCTTCTCTTTGGAACACCTTTGCTATGATTAAGGAGGCCTACACTAACTCATACCATAATCTGTACCAATATTTTGTTCGACTAAGGTTAAGTTTCCAAGACTACAAAAAAGATGCTCCCCATATTCGCGACACCATGCCGATGTGAATCCAGATTTGCTGCTATTATCAGTGGACATAAAATTGAGAAATGATTTTCCCATTGACTCAAATACCATTTGCATTAGTTAAGGAGACGTTATACAGACAGGCACGAGGCAGTCATGGTACATATTGGCTCTATGTCGTGTTCGGTGTTTTTATTGTAGTTCCCCGTTCGTATAAGTTCCATATTAGTTATACGACGGTTGAACTATAATTATTTTAGTATGGCTATTGATGGAGTATATTTTACTTGTCGAACTAGAAGACGTTGGATCTGCTAACAGTTCGCTTTGCTCTTGCGTATAGTCGAGTAGAAAACGGATACCGTTGTTTGGTATTTCTTCCCAAGTTTTATTTTTGTTGAGAGAGACTTTTTGGTTGTTTTTCCAGATCTCGCCCGTGGGAGCTTTCTTGTTTGCGCATGTCTAGCTAAAATAATAATTCAATTTTTGGCGTGTGTTACAATTCAGGGGCAAACTTTTACTAGTATTAAAAGGAATCAAATTTTTTTGCTTTAGAAGGTGCCAATATATAAACTTGCCTACTAAATCAAATAACCTTAATCGTTTAGCTTAAAAATATTCAACCAGTGATTCAAAACGCCAGTTCAGTTTTAGTGGGATTCCTAGCTTGCAAAAAAATATGATGTATGTATCTTATTGATTCGTACGTCAGGAATGAATTTCTTAAGGAGACCTCACCTGGATATTGAAGTGGTCGCTTCATTTGACCGTTCAAGGATTTTACCTTACACGTGATAGCGGTGGTGTCAGCTTTGAAGAATGATCTTTTTTCCATCAGGGAGGAAGCTGAGGAGTACATCAGCATCGGCACAATCAATGGTCTTTTCGTCCTTGGTCGCTCCATCGGATTTATTGGTGAGCATAATCGAGCTTACAGAATCTCTTCTTAATTACTGAATGCCCTAATTCTAACTTCAGTATGACCTGATGTCTTCGAACAACGTCACTCAGTCGAGGCAATTACTTTCATACTGTGCAGGGTCTTCCACGTAAATACGTACGATGTTTAAAACTATGGCAATTCTGATCCCTCTAAAACACGGGTCCCCAACCTTTATTTCGCTCCGCACCTCTGAAGACATTTCATTCGAACCTCGCTCCCCCTGAAATAAAAAACCAACATATAGCCAATATCCTGTTATTGCCAGGACTTTTCCCTGTGGGTGCGAGCATCCTAGGTTGGGAACCTCTGCTCTAAAAATGGTAACCCACAAGCGAACCAGTTATGGTGGTTATCTATGAATTCAGCCTTTTACATTTGAAGTTCGTTCCCCTCAAGGGAGACAACCATTGTTTTTATTGGAATTAGCGCTCCTGGGGAGAAAATGTAAGGTCCTGAGCTAAAAGTTAGGTAAGACTTCTCTTTGTTGAAATAAAATAGGTTTTATTTCTTTTGTTATGAACCATCTTTTTTTCGGTTCACTACTATTCTCTTTTTCAGTACCCACTTCTCTCTTCTTCAACTTTTGTCTTGTTTCATAAACTTCTTTCTTAACTTGCTGTTTTTGTGCACCTTGTGCATAGATTCAGCTTCCCTAATCTCCATACTAAATGGTGCCTTCCTCCTTCTTTTTTTTTAAACGCCTTTGTTGCAATTAGGGAGGCTTAAAGTAACTTTTATTCTAATCTAACGTCTCTTCCCTGCATCTATGACGTCACTCCACTGTGGTTACCAAATGAAGATAATGAAAAGCTCAGTGTATTTTTTTCAGTTTTGTGTATAAAATTCTGTTCTTTATTTGTATCTTCTCTCAGGAGGATTGAATTATTCTATCGATGGGAATTAGCGCTCCTGGGAGAAAAATGGAAAACGTGAGATCCCGAGTCAGAGTTAGCAAGGCCTTCTTTTTGTTGAAATAAAATGTGTTCTTTTTTGTTGAGGACTATCTTTTTTCGGTTCACTGTTGTATTTTTCAGCACCTCTAACTTTCTTCTTTCACTTTTATCTTGTTTCATAACCTTCCTTCCTAACTTACTGTTTCGCACTTCTTACTGGGAACGCACTTTGTGCATAGATTCTGCGTTCCCTTAACTTCATACGAAATTGTGCTTTCATCTTTCTTCTCATTTGGAACGCCTTTGTTGCGGTTAGACAGGCTCAAACTAACTCATCCAATCTAATCTTTGTTCCATCATGTTTCTTTGAAATTTAAAGTATTATTCTCTGCATTGGTTCTTCAGGAGTTCTGAGCGACTGCATCATTACAACTACATTTTTGTTTACGAAATTTATCTGGACAACCTACTTTGATAACTTGGTGCAGCACCTCTGGTGATGGCAGTTCGCAATGAATAGTTTCTTATTGGTCGAGTTACTAACACGCTAATCTGGTGCATGTCCCTCGCAGGTCACTATCTGGACCAGAAACGCCTGAAGCAAGGCCTCTACCGCCACCCCTGGGACGACATCTCCTACGTTATGCCCGAGCACTACTCCTAAGCTGTCCTATTCCAGACACGCCAGTGTAGCGCTCGTTGCTAACTGCGGTCGATGCTGGTGCTGGGAGCAGAGCCCTGTTTTAATGTTACTACTTTTGTTGATACTCTTAGTTTGGATAGATTAGTGGGTCGAGTCTAGGTCCATCACAGTTGAAATAGCGAGCAGCACGCTAACTGAAGCACGTACATGGTTGACTTTTTATCTGGGCCGTGATGGTAGAATTTTATTTTTCGAACTAGGTATAAGGTGGTTTTACTCGATTTTAGGCTATGACGTTCGTAAACGGGAATGATTGATGTGGATGTTTAATTTTTCATATCGAGTACCAAATATCCCATACATGTGCACAGTTACTAGCGAGTAGAATAAAGCATGTCCTACACTATTTTAAGTACACTATTGATATCACAGAGGAATCATAGTATTTTCTTATATAAATTTCATGGGAACTTGCTAATTTTTGTAAACGATTATTTTCGTACATTTTTAGTGTGACTTCTATTTTATTGTTTGGCTCACCCTTTTTCTCGGTATCTTTCGCTAACAGTGCGGGCTTCTTTCTATTCATTCTTAAGTAAATTAGGCGTAATTTTATTTTACGACGCCCAATGGTTTTAATGTGGTTTTATGTTTGTGATACAGGTGGTACTCTTCACTAGTTGCTCCTCGTTAATATGGTGGCAAAGGTTTCAGAGAATAATGAAGCCCAGAAATATAGTTGGCATGATAGTTGGGCCCCCATATTCACCGCCCAATATAACATTAGCTGTTCACAATTCAGTTATGGTTTCGAAAATTGTTTAGGGAAGGAATGACTGAAATTTGTGTTCCAACTGAAGTTCTTGTAACGAAGCGTGGAACTGAGTGGGTATGCTCTCTAAGTGAATCTAAGTGTGAATCAGCGTATGTGTGAAATCGCGTTGTGCTTCTCGTAGCATCAGCATTTCTTTCACTACCTACTCAGTTGGCTTTAGCTGAGCTGTTTGTTATCCTGTGAAGTTGGTGACTTAACACTTGATGCAAATCGAGATGAGTCAGTGATTCTGCTTTAGGAAGTTTTTAGGTTGACCATTGTAATTTTTTGTCTACAATGTTTATTCCTTGCTCTGCTTGTCAGCGCGTTTCCTTTCGGTTGTTATTTTTCTTTGTTAGGCTGCCTCTGAATTGTAATGTTCTACGTATCTAGGAGACCGTCTTGGGGGTATCCATGTGGTGTTCAGTTTAGAAACGAGCTCTGACCGTTACATGTGGACTGTGTCCAACCTGATATCTTTTTGACCCAAGAGAATACATTGATAACCCATCAATCATTTGGGTATAGTACCGTATAGATCTATTCCAACACGCGAATCAAGAAGGCATCTATGTCAGGAGAATCGCAAATTGGAGCACAAGTAAGCACCCCAGATGCTGAGGAGATTATTACATTTAAAAGGCTTTCCCTTGTTACTGCAAACGCAGGGCAACTATTATAATGGTCTCCATTGCTTTCGTGTAAATGTCCAGGAATTACAGAGACGTGTTCAGAAAATGCAGGTAGCTCTGCGTCACTCAGTGAGTTTCTTTCCTGTGCGTTTGTCACATTTTTTTTATGTAACGCGGGAAATTTTTTTAAGTAATTGTATCTGAGAAGAAAATTAATTTAAAAATTCTTGCTCTAAAGGTGCAGAGATGTGCTCGACTCTTATATTGGATAATGAATTTTAAAATTGTCTGGTACTGCTGATGGATACATCAGTTCATTTCAGCGTTATGTTAATGGCTAACGACTAAATTATTTATAATTCTCAAATATTTGTACTTGACTGTTTCACAGCACGGCTTCAAATGATGCTTTAGCTTTAAGTTAGAACAATATCCGTATTTTGTGTACGAAACTTCACGTCGGGTTTTGTCATGTTGATGAGCGAGGTTTGAGCGCTCAGTTCCAGACTCGCATTTCTCGCGATGTGTGCCACCTATAACACCTGCTAATTTATACTCAAATTCGCTTGCAAAAATCTCGAATACAGAGCAGTAAATAATTATCGTTTGCATACTTCTCATTTTGATTACGTTCCAGATTGAGGGTGAGACACTTTTCACGCTCTGTGCTAATGCTGAAAGAAGCTTTGTGATGAACATTGGCGGCGAGCATTCAGAGTCACCTCTGCTTTGCAACGCTATCTGTTATTTCTGTCGGTTGTTTGTTTTTATTCTGGAATTTTCCTTGCTTCGATTTTTCCTCGGAAGCAAAGATAGTGTTGTTTTCAAATGTCTACTTCACCGTAATAACGGTAGTTGTGATTGATTTAATGAAAATATTGGTAATTATTACAGTTGTTTCACGTTCCCTTTATTTGTGTGAGCTGCGAGAAAGAAAAGAAAAAAACATTAATTATGTATCTCCTTCAGTGAAATTCACCATGAGCCCGTAACTGGCGCAGGTTTGATGTGCCCCAATTTCTCCCCTCCGTGCATTATACTGGAACGTCAATCACGCAACAGGCTGCAACAAACATGACTCGCACGCGTCTTGTAGGGACGAGGTTGCTAGTAGCAGGCAGCACAGTGAGCAGAAAAACAATAGCACTTGAATTCAAAGTCAGCTACCAACTATCGTGGGCAGGAGTGAGGCATTAGTAATGAATGCCAATTTACATAAAAGTAAATTTTGTTTAGTTAATGACAATCTTTTCTCAAATCACTGCTGCCCTGTTTTCAGTTCCTTTGACGCTCTCCAACTTTTATCGTCTTTTGTAGCCTTCCTTCTTAACTGTTTCTATGAGTTTGGGAGCTTGTGTGAGCATGAGAAAAACCTTTCAGACCGGGTACAAATAACTGGCAGAGCCAACTTTAAGTTTTAATTTAACCGTAGAAACACTCGGGCTAACGATTACACGAGTTTTTGAACTCAAAGCTGGACTGCTGGTGCCCGGTGGAAATTGGTGCGTCCCCACTTCACCCGTGTGGAACGCGGAGAAATAGCCACATGGGTGCACCCCCGTCTGGGCCTGCTCCTCTCATGACTACAACCTGCAACAATAAAATTACGTTAGCATACTGCAGAGCACTTAAAGAAGTTTGCCATTCTGCGAAAAATGATGGTTAAAAGTTGCTAAACAAAATCTTCCACTGAAATTTATAAAATGAAGTGAAAAATTTGGAAGAGTTTAAAAAAATTTGCTCGTATTGGAGGCATAAGTCAAGAGATTAATTTTTTAATGAACTAGAGCGAACAGCCCCTACTTCATGACTAAAGTTTAACTTTGCCCCAATCACCCTAACAGTTTAGTTTAGTCATTAGTTTTAGCCTCCCTACCCGCAGCAACAAATGCAATCCAAAGAGAGGAAGGAGGAAGGCACCATTTAGTATGGAGTTAAGGAAACGCGGAATCTACGCAGAAGGTGCATAGAAACATTAAGTTGGGAAAGAAGATTATGAAACAAGATCAAAGTTGAAGAAGGAAGTAGTAGGTGTTGAAAAACAGGGCAGCAGTGAACCGAAAAAAGTGTGGTCCGTAACAAAACAAAATCCTATTCTACTGCAACAAAAGGAAAGCCTACCTAACCTTTAGCTCGGGCCCTCACATAGTCTCCCTGGGAGCGCCAATTCCCATAGATACAATAGTTGTATCCCCCTGAGGGGAATCACCCTAACAAGTGCCTTTCGTTAAGGGCGACGTACCTAAGACAAAGCTGGGCAGGAGAGCTGTGCTGTGGTGCGGTGTGCTGCCATCTCCTCCAGGCTCGTTCAGTGGCGGAGACGGGACGGGGGTCCGGGTCGGAGATAGTTTACTCCATCACGATGGCGAAGCTACTTTACCAGTCAAAGCAAATGGTTAACGATGATAGCTCCGAAACACTCCTATCGCTAGACAATGATCTAGTGCAGGAACAAATGTACAGATTAAGGAGTAAGGGGCCTGGGCATTGCCCTTCACGGTTGTTACAGCCTCTGGGTTACACGCCCACCGGTGCTTTAAGCAGGCACAAATTTGTATCTTTCTTTTTAAGCTTGAAGAAAGGTGGGAAAAATCAAGGTTCGTAACCCGTTACGAAAGGCACCCTAGGAATCCTAGTAATTAAATAACTGACTAGTTGTTTAAGAGCAAATTTGTATAAGGACAGTTTAAAAAAAATGGCGGGGATGCATGGAAATTTTAAGCAAAATTTCGGAACAGGGCACACACATTTGTGCATTGATTCCGCGTTCCCTTAAGGAGATCGTCTAGCCAGAAATCTGCATGAATCAACGAAATGGCCGTAACGTTTTATCTATCTAGATCTATGAAAACGTTACGTCTAGATCTACGTTACGTCTAGATCTATGAAATTGGGCATACGTAAGTATTTTTGAAAATAAATAGAGGTCGTGTCGTACACTTTTTCCCATTTGAGCCATAATTACAGAGAAAATGGGGTCACTGGGGAAAAATTGGTTATTTCCCAAAATTTATCTTTTCCGAGATTTTTATCGTAGAGCAATATTTCGGGTATTATTGGATGCGCAAAGAGATGTTGCATGTACTAACGAGAGATTGTTTCAAAATTGTTCAGTAAAAAATCTCAAATTTTCGAATTTTTCATTGCTTTATTCGATAGAGAAATGAGTAACTGTCAACCTGTAAATCCATTCCACGGTTACGCAGCAGTTACAGAGTGCAGGGAGGTGCAAGGGGAGGGGG
>JACJUY010000431.1:83466-139226 GCA_014220935.1 Platorchestia sp. MABIK | reverse complement strand
GGAATTTTTGTGAGAAGATATTTCCGCCATATGTTGAAAATTCAAAGTAAGTACATTTTTACGAATGATAAAACGCCCAAAACTCCTCAGTTTTGGAATTATAAGGACTTAAATAAACATTGAAACTTAAAGTATGATACCACATTCGCGCCAATGTTGGCGCTACCTTTTTCACTTCAAATTAATCCAAGTCAAGTTCAATTTAATTCAAGTCAAATTTAAATTGATCCAACTTTAAGTTGAGTTAAGAATTGACACGATCACTCGTTTATTAGAGCGTTTTTTGCGTTAAATATGTTTCTATTGGATGTAATGAGCAAGATAATTGTTTTTCCTTTCAGCAAGGAATACATAAAACTTTCGCCTGTGTTATAATCTAAAGACAAGACGTCGTAAAATGTTCTAAGTACCCAGCATCAGGCGGCTGATTGTGATTCAGATCGTTGACCGGCGTAAAAGATTCCAGTCAAATATAAAATATAACCAGTTCACTTTCTGTTGTACTACTTATTGAAGCTATTTCGAAATTCTACATTAATGGTGGTATGCTTCCATTCAAATATTTATGTTCAAAAGGTAATTTTATGTTACACATAACGATGTCAGGGATTTTTTTGCTCTCATTTAGAGATTTACATTCGTGAAATTTCACCTTATCACATATTTAAAATCATGTACATGAGAATACTTATGATTATTATTGGACGTTATGTAGATTTTATCTTTAAGAGATATATGCAAACGCGATTCACTGAGTACTTATGTACGATTCCGTTTGAAAACAATTTATAGGAGTACATTACTACACTCATACATTCCTGCATTAGCAATAAAAGTGTTGCCATCCCTTCAAACTAATAGGCCAAGGCAAATATATCATCGCTGTCGATGAAATAAATTGTAACTTACGAAAATCGTTTGGACGAGCGAAAAAAAAGACTTCGTTGCTATATTTTTTATAGATTAAATCTATATATCGTGCAACAATAATCTTATGTAGTAGCATGTATATATATTTCATTCATGTGATAAAGTGAAATTTCAAGCATATGAATATCTATTTGAGCGTAAATAATTCCTCGATACTTCTATATATTTAAATACAGAAGGCATATATTCTATATATTTAAGGCATATTTAATACAAAAAACGCTCAAATTAACGAGTGATTCAGTCAATTTTTATCTCAACTTAGGGTTGGTTCAATTTGAATTTGACGGATTAAATTGACCTTGACTTGTATTAAATTGAACTTGACTTAGATTGATTCGAAATGAAAAAGGTGCAGCCTTGATAGTTCCTACCCCACTAAAACAGATTTTTGATATTTTACAATGAGAACTGCAAGCATTTTACGGTTAGGAAAAGTATATGCAGTTTCAAGCTATTATGTATTAAAAAATGTCTGCACATTTTATTACTATAGTGAAATAGCTACTAAAGATGACTTGGTGTTAACTTCCTAACGAACATTTAAATTGCAAATTTTTCGTAATGGTAATATGCTTGCAGGTTTTATCGTAAAAATAACAAAAAACTGCTTTAGTGCGGTCGGAACTATCAAGACTAGCGTTAACATTGGCGCGCACGAAGTATCCTGCTCTGAGTTTTAAAGTTTCTGTAAGTTCTTATTACATGAAAACTAAGGAGTTTTGATATTTTATCATCCGTAAAAATCTACTTATTTTGAGTTTTTGTACCTATGATTGCAATTTATCCGCACAAAAAAAATATCCTATTTAGTGTTGATTCTTATCAAATAAAATGCCAAGTGTCTCCTTAAACAAATAAATGAATAAATAAATTTGGGTATTTTCTATGCATACCTTCTGTGTTCTAACAATGTTCAATTCAGTTTCGAACAAATAAAATTGGTTGGTCCGTCTTGGTTGGTAGGTCTCTCCCTTTCACGCTCTGAAAGGATGCCTAATGATCGTATCTGTGATCTGAGTTTCATCAGTGCACCAGCACAAGAATATTTTAATCGCGTCTATTATCAGGGTGGATTTATTTATTTGTCATCCACATCTGGAAGATTTGTACAACGACAATATCGAACCCCGTCATTTATGACAGGTCGTGTACACTATTATATATATACACTACTGACAGGTGTCTTCTGAGTAGGCAAAGTAAGCAATGCATACCCTGCATAAGCATAGATAAGCATCAACAGTTTTGCATTTTCCTAAGTATGCTCCGATTCAACGAAATTACAATAGTTGATTCAATTACCATGTTTAAAATCCCCAAAATTGGGATATATCACATAAACATGTAGATAAGGTTGGCAAGATTTGCACACCGTCTTTTTTTCTCTGTACCTTCACTCTGCGGGGTAACAATGCAGAAAAGGTGAAAAATTATTGCTCAACACTATTTTATATCTCGGCTATGATAGGTAAAAGTTATTCTGCTTTCGTCGCAGGGGTCTGACGTTTTCGAAACGTTTTGTTTACGAATAAAAGCCACTTTGAGCTTCTTTATGTGTGATATGATATTGTCTTTTATTCTCGTTTGACTTTTTACTTTGTATATGACACATTCTTATTTTAATAAACTCCCACGTTCTTTTCATTTCGTATTTTTCGTGAAATTTGGTACATTTTCAGCAAGAAAATTTATACTATGGTGTATGCAACAGAGAAAGTGCATTGCTTTCAGTTACAATATGTGTGACGAAGTGAAGAATTTGCTTTTGTTGTGATATTATTTTCACTGCAGAACTTTCACACTGTATTTTATTTTTTCAAGTGTCCCAATACCGATTTTGATTACCTTACAACATTTCCAAAGTTTTCTATAAGAAATTCATTAATTATGTAATGCTGATAAACAGATACTATTTCAGTTTTTAAAATTGTTAAAACAATTAAAAAAATCTCCATTTCAGCGTATGCTTACTTAGAAACTGGGGAGTGATCCGAAGATAAAAATTAAACATGAAAATAAAATGGTAAAATACAATATAACTCCTGAAGAATCAAAAAAAATTTAAGGAATAACTTTAGAAATGAGCAGAAATTTTCATTATTAATGCATGTTAACTTGACGTAAAGACAAGGAGGTAAACAAAACAAAGAAATAAATTTTAAGTACATAGATACTACATATAGCTGAAAAAATCAACTAATATTACAGTTATTAACATCAAAATATGCTTATTGAATTTTTCATTATCAATAGCGATTACGTAACCTGAAAAGTAGAATTCTCTAAGTATCAGACCATAGCACCAGGTTTAGGTAAAAACCAGTCATTATCAATATATCACAACCTAATGACAAGAAATATTTCTGATCACAACATAACTTTTGGTTACTGCAAAGACTAGTCATTATCAATCAATACATCAAAGCATAACTAAAATAAAGACCAGAAAAGGTCGTTATAAGGAACCATTGGTATAGAATATGGACACAGTAAGAGCGTACAGAGTTACCACTCTTTATGTGAGTACAATGTATTACATCAGCTGAGCTGTTCTGCAAGTAACTTGCAGCCCATTATCTACTAGTTTCTTAGTCCTATGTATTAATTGAAGGGGGAACGAAAGAAACAGAAACAAACAGAATGAATTTTCGTTGCTTTCAATTACTAATTCCGACTTTTCACTGTAATATATGCATTATTGCTCCAGTACGAAAATTATACTTCGCACTCGTAGGTATCACATATATATGTGTGCGAACCCACAATGACTAGATACCAATGACCATTGACCGTATTAGGGGATGGGTATCTTTAAGAGAAATCTTTAAGCTGTTTCGCTGTTTCGTATATATATATATACGAAACGCTGTTTCATATATACGCTGTTTCGAAACTTGAACAAAATAATCAATAAAAACACTGTGAATTTTTTAGCTTTCAGTTAAGTATTTTAACTCTGCTTTGTTTACTTTCGGTTTCAAACAATTTTAAATAATTTTTTGCAAGAATTAGAATCGAAGGCACCAAAAAATAGCGACTCCAACTTCGACTCCACCGCATCTGAATGAACGACTCCGACTCCGACTCCGACTCCACCACATTCGGAAAAGCGACTCCGACTCCGACTCCAACTCCACACACATTCAGAAAAGCGACTCCGACTCCGACTTCGACTCCACCCTAAAACATGCGACTCCGGCGACTCCGACTCCCGACTCCGACTCCGCAACCCTGGATTAAAGTAACTACAAAAGACGTGCAACATGACACCCGTCTGTTAGAACGCAGGCGTTTAAACGCCGGTGCAATCATTGCCGTACGTGATTGAAGACACCAGCAGTTTCATGGATACATGCGAAAGCTTCAACAATTCTTTTGAAGTGGTCTTCTTCGGAAGGAAACGGTGTTTTGTACGCCAAACTATTCAAATTTGCCCAGTAGCAGAAATCTAGGGACGCAGCATCAGGAAACCTTGGTGGCCGTGTGATGGGGCCATCACGCCAATCACGATTGATTGGCCGATCAATGCGTTTAACCGAAGTGGCTCTCTTGCAAAAATTAGTGAATAACACTGTGCTATAAGAGAATTAACCCCTGAGTGAAGGACAGACAGTAAGAGTGGAAAATGAATCAACAGACCTTAGGAAATGAGCAGCCGTCGACTTTGATGGTAACCTGTAACAACGATAAATGAGCAATTAAAATTATTTAACCTTAAAATTAATAAGTCGAAAAGTGCAACACGTGAGTGACGCGTAAATGAAAATCGCGAAGTGAGAGAGCAGCGGCAAGCGCGCGAACAAATGTAAAGTCAATCAATCACGATTTGGATATCAGGTATCCAATAACTGGATAACAATAATCGCGAAGTGTGCAGGAGCAGCATCGTGATGGAGCGATGTGTTGTTGGTTGTGCTCTGCGAAATACATCGTCTTCACAAAATATCTCTTGTTTGGCTACGAAAGTTTGATGCGATGAAGCATGTTTGTTGGGACATCTTGCTATGTGAATTCAGACATAAAAGCCAAGTGCATATCTGCTAATTCAGCATTAGACACCCGTTTAATTATCTTAATACCAATGCAGCCGCTGAAATGTCTAATGTAAAAGAACAAATTCTATTCGTTGATGTAATGGAAAACTCATAACAACGTATCAAAATTTCAAGTCCGTTTAACTTTTTAACGAAGCATTTTTGGCCACCCGGTCCCAAGCAGCACTTTCCGTAAAAAGTGATTATTTCAACGGTCCCAGCATTATTTACAAGTTTGTTCCACAAAGTAGCAGTCACCCAGTATACTCTTTACTCGAAGCGTTGATGCTACTTATTAGAACGTATGTATAGTCGTGGGAGCAAACCCCAACATAAATCGCTCATTGTTTTCATAGATCTATAAATATATGATACACAAGTGAATTTTATTCTGATAAAAACTTGAAAATTCAGTGTTCTTCAAGGATGAGATGAAGAGCTGGAGTAGTTCCTTGAATTCAAAATTTGTTCCGTGAATGGCAAGCTTTTCAAGCCCAAAGGAGCTTAACATTGTCCGAAGCGTCTACTTCGTTGGGAGCAGCATTAATATTCATTTTTTCAAAATACTTTTTAATGGATATAGTTATAAGAGTTATAGTATGCTATTTTTTTCGTTTTTTTCTGTCGTGGGCTGAGAAGTGTTCATGGTTCTGGCACCACGCTTCATAGGATTTGTGTTTCATGTCCACCATTTTATTGTGAGTGTATTAACTGAATAGATTCTAATTTTTTGGTCAAGATTAATCTCATAACGCTCTTTATATACATTAACATTCTAAAAAAGAATTTTGTTCGAGTGAGACGATGAAGGACGTTCCAAATGTCAAACCGAACAAACTTAAAATATTTTACAGTTCTACAGGATTTACACAACCATCGAATTCTAACCACGGACCAAAACGGCTTCGAACGAAGCCCCACCACGCCTATGAGATGCCAGATGTTGAGGTCGAGAGAAATTCCCACTTTTAATATCCTTCCTCAGTCATTATCAAATTCCTTTTCTAATGAAAATTATATAAGAAGATATTAACAACTCATTTATAAATTTTTCAATGTTTCCACACAAAATAGGATCTAAATGGGTAATTAAAGACAACACCGCCCGCTTGAGAGCTCCGTTTTGAAGGGTCTCGTAATGAGCTTGTGGCAGAAAGCACGTTTTCTTCAGAAGGCTGAGATCGGGGCGTTTTGTACCACCCTGTCAGAGATGAACGTGTGTCGCCGCCACCTCCACTTTCACCTTGGGCACAGCAAACGAGCTTTATATCTTAATCCATTTTATTATCAAAATATGAAGTGTTCTGTTCTAACTCCTAGTGTACCAATCATTTACGTGACCCTTTGCTTCAAATTCGTCAAAACTAAAGTGATACATTAAAGATTCTGGATGTTTCATGTCCATAATCGTCATTCAGAAACCTACGAGAATTTAAAGCAATTATTAACCTACATTTATGTAATCCGTCCTATTCACGCCTTTCATTCACGCGGAGGATTATTTCTCACGTGGTAAGTATGACTTTGATGCACGAGGTCATTCCGATTTTTTTTCCTTACCGGCAGTAAATTCATAATGTGGTTCATGTCGTCTTACTTCGCTGTTTGAGATATAGATTGCAAGTTGTCACTGTTATTGATAGTTGAAATTCAAAATACTACGCTGCACTACCATGAAATCTTAAAACCTCGAACGTATGATAAATCATACCACAGAATGGTCTCGATATGAACTGTTGACGATTTACAATTACCATTGAAATCGATTTTGAAATAATTTGTTGTAGAAATAATTCTTCGCTTATGATGTATTGAAATATGCTGTCCTGTGATAAATTTGTGGAACAGTGTAGTGTCAAGAAAGTGGTTGCAATGACTATAGCATGGATAAGATATACACAACCTTTATATTATACAATCAAGATGATTATTTAAAAAAAATAGATGTATAAAAAGGCAAGATACGAACGAAGCCCACCCGAGAGGGACACATTCTTGGAGTAGCATCTCGACGTTCATCCAGTATCATCGGAAAGATAATTCGCTAAAACGGCCTTTTATAACGAATAATGAAAAACGTTGGACTAAAATGTATAAAAAATGAAAGGGATTACGACAGTTTCAAACATTTTCTTACACAAAGGCTATAGAAACTCGCGTCATACTGCAGGCCTACTGTCCACGTGTTCTAAAGCAAAATGCCTTTCAGTAAAAGAAGTTCATTTCCTGTAAGTTGAAACCTTACCCGATACTGAGTATATTAGTGCGTAACGGCAAAGGTTTAATTTTAATTCACCACTTACTCGACGTAAAAGCTGAAAACTCAATCAAATAGGCAGCATATATAGAATTCTTACCATAGGACATGACCCATATGACAAGTAAGCGCAGGACAATCTAGAGTAAAATACGAGGCCAAACCCCTTAGAAAAAAACAAGCATTTGAATGATAAACTTTTTCCTGCTGTGGGCAATTTCTAAACACAAATTTGAGATCTACTATCTTTAACCTAATATAGTACTCATACTGTAACTTTGCAGCTCAGCAAAGGGTCAATAATGCCGCCCAAGAAAAATAAAAATAAAATTATTTCCAATAAAATTGATACGTTAGTTGTATTTCACTGATTTTTTAAATGTCTGAACATTAAGGTCTGTAGTAGGTAACGTATATGGGTGTCAAAACAGCGCATGTCAATGTTTGTTCAAGAGATTGGAAGAAGAAAAAAGATTTGTTTTCCCATGGAGAAGTTATTCTAAGTTTGATAATAATTAAAACCAAATTTTACAATAAAAAAACAAAGCCAGGGACACGGAAACGTAAAATACTTTTGTCAGTCAACGCTTACATTGATAGATAAGCTTCGACTTTTGCGATATCAGAGAATAATATTGAGAGCAAATCGGAAAGCAAATCATTTTAAAAGGCAGCAAATAATAGGAGGGATCCCGACAGCTCACGACAACCGTGAATGAAATGCTTCAATTTGTAAATTGATGAAATTTCATTGAGCCTCTTACTGCCGCTGTATTGGTAACGTTTACAGAACAAGATGATTACAATAGCTGAGCTTATTCTGTTTCTCATTAATAATTAATCCGAGAAAATGCGGTTGAAAGAATGCTGCCGTGTGTTTCCCAAATTCTTGAAATCAACATTGATCCACTATTAATTGTGTTCAAAAATAGGATTTGTGTGTTTGATATGGTTATTAAATAATTTACGAAGTTGATTTGGAAAATTTCAATAAAAAATAAAACAGAAAAATCTCGTTGTTTTCTTTCATGAATGTACAACGATGTTTTCATCAGAAAGAGGACTGATAGCAGCTGAGCCCTCAAGGTTAAGAGTCATGACCTCAGATAATGCCGCCTTTGAGATATAATATCGTTCGAGGAGCTGGTGCTCACTGCGCAAAGCGTTTAGAGTGCACTTATGACCTATACATGTACAACTTCAATTGCTTACAGCAGAACATGCTGTCATGTACGTAATATGACACTGATTGCGTTACTCGTACAATCAGCTCAGCAGCTACGGCGTATTTACGTCGGGCAATATTTTACCATTTCTAAGGTATTCCGACTGTTGTTAGGGCAAGGACGTAAACATGATCTAGGGTTATAAGCCTAAGTATGAACCTATCCTTGAATGTAAGATATAGCTTCCAATGAGTTGGTTGCACCCAGTATAGTTTATAAATATGCACTGAAAACACCTTTATACGGTTTCTCCCATCGATATCTAAGCAAAATGAACATAGAGACATGGTTCATAATTATGAGAAATGCCAATCACTACTGTAGAACTCCAGTACATTAAACGAAATGACGTCAAAATGAATTCTAATAAAAATTTTGAGTAAACGGGCCACGGAATCTTTCAATTTCCGTTTCTCAACGCTAGCTAGGAATTTTTTCCATAACATAGTGCATGAACACAAATTGAAAGAGTCTGAAGCAATGTTGCACGAAAGACGTTTTCTCCATCAGCAACCTCGTTATCGTTTTTTTCAAACAGGTATTAATAAGAGCTGGCTCTGGATCATTCTATGCTCTGTTTTCATTTTTTCTTCATTTGTTGATGTTCTTTGCTTTCACTCGTTTAGGGTAAAGGTTTTAGGGGCAAAGCGCTGTGTGTCGCAGTATGCAATATCTCAGCCCGCGCTGCTGTGTAACTCCCTCTGTGTGTCTGCAACGTTCGTCTCGAGTAGTTGAATGCCCAGGAACTCCTCAGGTTTTCGTTCATTTGTAAGTATTCGCTCTAAAGAAATTGTTCATTTGATATGGGCGTATTGCTATGTCGCATAACCGCATCCTCGATTATGCTGCTTCTCTTATATTACGCCGGACTCGATGAGGATCACTTATCAAATTCCTCGATCACTTGATGAAAGAGTTGAAAAATATTCTCGATTACGGTACAAATTTTCATCTAGATCTATTTTTTAATTGAGAGTTATTCAGAAATTGTCGTTTGCACGGTTACACGAACGAATTCTTGCGTTGACAACTGTGATGTAGACACATTTTACGCTAAATTATTCAGTAATGATCGTCCTAGTTCCACTGTGAAGCGTTTTGTGTACAAACTTACTGTTTACCTTTCTCACTTATTTATAATACCAACTGGTTCTCAAAAATAAATTCTATATTTGAATAAATATTTTATATTGTTAGTTGCTGAATGGCGCATTCGCTATGCTCTTGATAGCGTTAATTTTCATTTGCCTCTCCAGATATTGCTCCGAGTTCATAAGGTATGTGAGAAAAGTGTGATGGTTAGATGGGCTAACAATTTTCAGTTGAACTGAACAATAATGCAGTCTAAGGTGAGTACGCTTTGATACTGAAGATCAAACTATGATGCTTCAGATCACTATCGTTATTTGATTTTGTTCTATAAGAAAACTGTCAAAGTATTAATATAGACCGTAATCTAAAGCTCCCTCATATCAATTTGATATTATTTTCATTTTAAAGCTCATTTAATGTAATTTGGACTGCGTAGTCTTAGATTTCACGATCGTTTGAAGCAATGAAATTTTTTTATTCCATCAGACACTTTATGCTGAGTAATAATGCAATGCAATTGGTCTCTTATTTACTCAGGCCATGCATAAAGGTAACGAATTTGAAGGTCATTGTGTTTCCAACGCTTTCACTCAACGAAAAAGTTTGCAAAGTTTTTAGCATGGAAATGCTTTGAATAGTGTATGTGCAGTGTGGGTAAATGTCGAAAGTTACCTTCTCTGGAAAATGGAAGATCGATATGCTCAGCAGAGAGAGACTACTCTACAATTTAATCAAAATGAAAATGACTAGCGCAATCTTATAGTTTAAGGACCAATACGTGTACCATCCTCCTGAACAAAATAATTTATGTACAAAACAAATGCGAATTTATGGAAAAATTTTGCCAGTCATCATTTTACATACAGCGATTTAGGCGCTGCATTTTCGTTAAGCTCAGTTCCATGAGCAGACGCCGACTTCCACTGAGTATAGAGATGCTGCCTTTTTTTCTATTAAAATAAACGGGAAGTGTAAATTACCACGTACAAGAAATTACTTCTTTTTAAACTAGTTTTAATTAGATTGATGAAAGTTAGTAACGGGGATTTGACAATTTAGGTGAATAAAAGGGCTAACTTTTCAGATGTCATCTGAAGCCAAGCTACTCCGTGTCAATGATGTAGAATTAAGAAATGCAATGTTGACTTTTTATCATATTCTACAATTGGCTATGTGAGTCATCTTCTCCATTGCAAGGGTCAATAAGGTTTCATTCGGAAACCTAATCTGTGTGAATGATACCGGCGGTGTCCTATCAACCTGCTTCACATAACTTTCGTGTTCTGAGTGAGCTCAAGTCGGCGCCATACGTGGAACCACACTGATTCTCTGCACCCAACAACTCGTGGTACTTTAAGAAAGGCTGTTCTGCTTAGCTTAAAAGCAGTGGTGTGCTATGGATATTCATGTTACCTATAGAAGTGAAATTCATTGAGTGGAATTTTTTCTCGATCATATTGTGCGTAATGCTATTTGAAAGAACGTTCTCTAGAAGATCCTACGTTCGCAATTACACAGACAGTATTTGAACCAAATAAGGAAATAAAGTGCACTGTAATTTTCATAACTTAATGGACCTCTCACTATCACGATCTCGGTACTTCACTGTATTGACCATGTACAGTCGTTCGAACCTGGGCACGTCACTGGGTCGAAGAATTTTCTGAGAGTCGCCACTGACCAACCTGCACTTGCTTTCGTCACTGAACATCACCTTCTGCCGTATTTGCAAAACTTACAGAAATTAGTTATGTTCTCTGTACGGGGAAATCATTATCAGTACTATCAAAAGAATTTTACTATGTACGTAGCCAATAACGCCCTTCAAAACGACCATAAGCGTCAATCAACAATAGCTCCGCAATTTGATGACGTCTTGACTCTTGAGGTGACATTTAATACGCCTTGGCTATAAAGATATGAGTAAAGCCCACAATAAAATATGAATTAACTATAATTAGTGTAAAATAAATCCTGAAATGAAATATTTTGGAAAATGTTTATGAACACATGAGTCCCTGAATGAATATTATATCTGACATATCTGGCAGGCGATAGTCAGCGGTTAAAAAGAAGAGAGTTGGTCGGTGTTGCAAAAATCTTTTGAAAAAACTTGTATTCAAAAGCCAATGCCTCATTTAACTTGTTCTGTACAATTGATACGAGAAGAAACATATAAATTGTAAGTGGGCTATTTTTTGTATAATTTTACACATAAATACATTTGTTTTACTATTTGCTGATCAGCGATCTTATGATAGGACACTTCTGAGATGCCGTAAATTCATGATCAAAAACGACTTGAATTGCTTTCCGAAACATTTCGATGGGCACATGTAACCAAGTAGAGTGAGTCACGGTGCTAGCTAGCTGCTCGATGCGTTGAAATGTTTTAAAAAGCAGGAGATCATAGCGACGATCAGAGACCTCGCGTGACGCGTGGAAGAGTTGAGTTTTTCACAAAATTAGAAAGTAATTACTGAACCATTTCATTTACCTATCTGAAAAGAGTCTCAAATTATGGGGGACGACCTATTGATTTTCGGACCCAATGGGCCATTTTTGTTGAAAAATGATTTTTAGGTGGTGGGTTATTGTGCCCTAAAATTTTATGGGGCTACGGACACAAGAATCCACCCCCCCCCCCCNNNNGAGTGATGTAAGGGGATCAAAAATCATGAATATTTGACCCCACATTAAAAGAAAACAAAAAGGGAAATAACAAATCTGGCTCTTTAAGTTTATTAGTAATGTTTCAAGGATTCCAAACTATTTTTAGTTTTGTTGTAGCATAAAAACTCATTGACTTGTATTCATTTGAAATATCAGACAAAAAATATGATAAAAAAATATTTATCATTTTCTGAAAAACTAAGGCCAAAATTGAAAAAATGAATGGAACAAAATCTGTTTCTTCTTAAAAATTACATATGATGGCTAATTTCAGAAGAATCAGTCCACAAATATAAAATTTACTTTTCTTCAAAAAATGAAAAAAAAAAAATTTTTATATAATTTATACACATAATTAACAATTTACAGTCTAAATATGAAATTATGCATGCAGATTGGGAAATAAAACATGAAAACAGCATTCAAATACAAAAAATTGTCCATTGTATTACACTTCAACAAAAAATTTACGTTTTTGGCCTTTCACGAAAAAACTTATTTTCAACATTCAAAAGAATAGAAATCAGTGAGTTTTCATGCTAGGAAAAAAACAAAGACAGTTTTGAAATCCTTGGTACAATTCTAAAAAACTCACTAATCCCAATGTGTCAATTTGTACATTCATTTTTTATGACAGATAAAACATTTAAAAAATTTATATATTCAAGTCAATGATCAAAAATAACATATCAAAAGAAAAGGAAAAGAGAGAATTCAAATAAATAAGTTTGTTGGAAATGTTTCAAGGATTTCAAAACTGTCTTTGAATTTGTTTTAGCATAAAAACTCATTGACTTCTATTTTTTTTAAATATCCCTATGAATTAACTAAAAAACTAATATTTCAATTTTTTAAAAAACCAAGGTCTAAATCGAAAAAGTTACACGGGTAAAATATGTTTCGTCTCAAAAAATACATACACTGGTCAAATTTCAGAACAATCGAATCAAAATTTAAAAATCGATGGGTCGTCCCCCTTAAACCTTATGAGGTTTTCTGAGATCCACACAATGAATTTATTTTCCAACGAATGGGTAGGAGAATAACTACGCTTTCCTCACCATCACGTATTCAGTTGACTTTTACAACAACGTAGTAGCCTAATTGTGCTGGTCATAACGTCTCTTCTCTTCTTCCGAATGCTCACTTGAAGTTACTTACAAACGAAAGCTAACCAAATTTTTATAAGTGCATTTAAATGAAACAATTCCTTTTTAATGCATGGACAGGATTGAAAGAGGTTTTCCGCTCTACCACGCATTCCGTCGAGTATTTAGGCAAAGTAATAACTCATGCCCATCCAAACTTCTCTCATCTTTCACGGACACAATTCAAATAATTTGCAAATGAAAGCCAGCGGAAATGTCTACAGGTCGTCATGACTGTGGCAAATCTCTTTTCATACTACCCCAGGCACCTAGCGTAGAACTTGATGGAAATGGCCGTCAATGGCGCGGCCCCGCTTTTCCTTGGGTAAACAACAGCGTTGCGCGGGTATGTTTTTGCTTCTCAACCTTAGATGACACTGCCTGTAGAATTCAAATACAGAGTAACATTGGGACTTTTATCGAGCTCGTGAAACTCTAGGGGTTGAACCACTATACTAAGGTTGATTGAATTAAATTATTTTATTCGAAATCGGAACAGTTTTATTCTTTGTTGCATTTGTGTCTAGAAGAAATGCATTACTAAATTAGAGCATGGTTGCATGAAACAGGATCAGTTACATCGTCGGATAATTTTGTTAGGTTCTTACGACAGTAATTTCCTTTGCGTAAGTGGAAGGTAGAAATTAAGAGGGGACAAAATTGACTAAAGACGTGGTAGCAAGGAAAGCGTGGTATTTTGCCCCACCTTCGTTGGGCAAAAAATTACCTCAAATGAATATGAGATAAAATAAATGAAATGAAATGTAATGAGCTTCAATTTGTGATTAATTTTAATTTTTAGTGAATAGCTTAGATATAACTCAGAAATTTTAGGTTAAAATGCGTGGTTCCACGCGTGATCTCCTAAAAGGTACTCAAATAACCAGGTACAGTACGCATAATTCTTTGAAAGTTAAGGCTTTTTTCTGTTGTTTGGGGTCTGGATTTTCAAAATATTTTCTTATGACATATCGAACAGCTAGCACCTCGGGTGGTAATTCATACTGCCACCAATTATTTTAGACCACAATTTTATGGAATTTTTCAATGTAAATTTAAAATACCTCGAAGGTGACTTAACTTGAGATTCGTTTATCCGCAAACAGTAAAATCATAGAGTAAATGAGTCAGAATGTTTGTGAAACTGATCGAATATTGACATAAGATATAATTTGTGCGATTTCTTGCACAAATTACATTGTATTAAAAAAATAGGATGTATCGTTTTCTCATTTCACACAACGACGAGGAATGCTACTTTTCTTAAAAAAGTGTTAGCCCTTAGCTCTCAGATAATGAAAACCATGCGACATATTACAACTCTTCTACAACTACCAGCTATGGCCTGCAAGAAATACTTTCTGTTACGGATTGATACTACGACACAAATTTACTGTAAGCTTCTTGTTTTTGAAGACCGTAATTTTTAAAATCCTTTTTTTATTTACATTTTCAATAAAATTATGTCCGCGTCCATTGAATTAGCCAACCTATTCCGCATTGTGTTCGGCTGCTGTGTGTTAGATAATGCGTATTAGATTTGTTAGGCTGTCCTGGTTCGGCGCCAATTGTTAGATTTATTATTTAAGCTGGTCCTTCTTGGGAGCCAGTTGATAGATTATTTAGGCGGGCGAATCCTGTTCGGCCCTATCGATAATTATTTAGGCTGGTCCTTCTTGAGAGCCAGTTGATAGATTATTTAGGTGGGCGAATCCTGTTTGGCCCTATTGATAATTATTTAGGCTGGTCCTTCTTGGGAGCCAGTTGATAGGTTATTTAGGTGGGCGAATCCTGTTTGGCCCTATTGATAATTATTTAGGCTGGTCCTTCTTGGGAGCCAGTTGATAGGTTATTTAGGCTGGTCCTTCTTGGGAGCCACCTTTATTTTTGTCCCTATCGTAGGGATTCTGAGGGCCGTATTTTTCTGAGGCTTTTTATTCTGGAGGAATCTTCCTGATATTTTCAGGGAAAAGAGAGAAGTCAAATTTTGACTAATTATTTATTTCAAGATGGGGTTCGTCAACAATTTTCAAGTGTTGCGAATCTTTCCGGTAACAGATTAGGAGGTTCCGAAATTTCCAGAGAGCTGACCCTTTTTTGGTAGTCGCTCTCCCGAATTTCGGACAAGCCGGATTCAAGGGGGTTTGGGGAGTATCTAGGATACTCGAATTAAATTCCGGCGAACATTATTTACAAAGCCGGTAGCGTGATTCGAGAATATCCATCTGGCCATACTGGCGCGGGGCCTAACACTGTGCAAAGAAGCTTTGAAGGTCTCCATACATCATGTTGGCTATTGTTTATGTGTCATACATGGAAAACGATTTCAACATACAGGGAACGTAGCTTCATTTCATTAGTCAAACAAGTTACAGATGTATTTATAAATTTGGCCCTCGGTGAACATGGATTTCTTGGCAAAACGTCGTTTCCAAACTTTTGTGCAATCTGTGTTGACAAACGTATTTAATCGTTTCAACCGATATTTTGTTTTGATTTTATTGTATTGATAAAACGTTTCAAGGAGGGCAAGATTTTTTAATTTTTGGCTACTACAAGTACGAATAATACTCTATTTTCTTCTCCTCGAACTTAAGCTTAGGACTCTTTATTGGAGAGTTTTAAATATAGCTACGTGTGAGACCGAAGTACAGCGACTTCGAAGGCATCCTATGCGAGTGCAAATCCAAACCTTAAACCATATTTCCAGGTTTACTAGTACATTCAGGATCACTAATGATTTGTTCAGAGCCTATTTTGGTCGTTCAGCACATCTTTTTTGATTTTCGAACTTGTCTTGTAATCCTATCTCTGATTCCTTGATCGTTGCAGGCTATCATCATGACAACACACTTCTCGTACCTCGCGCCCGAGCTGCAGCAGGAACTGCGGCGCATTGCCAACACAATCGCCAGGCCGGGTTATGGTGAGGAGATACATGGATTTATGAGGTTAAGCTTTGCTCAGAATGATGGAACAAAAATAGAAAACAACTAACGAGGTTTTTGAAGCAATAAATTTGGTGCAATATGTATGGGTATTTAGGCTTTTTAATGATTTGAAAGGATTTTTGTTTTGAGATATTTTAGTTGGAATATTAAAGTTGGCTATAAGAGCTTATAAATTGGAAAGGGAAAGCTTGGAACATACTTAGCATTGGTTTGAAGTCGTTGGAAAGAGTGGGTGAGTGCATACAGTTAGCGACAAAATTATTCGTATACCCCTAGTCCGTCAACACTTTCTAGAATTACTCAAAAACTATTGTTGCCACAGGCATAAGATTTTCACAGAATGTGAAACACATATTAATGACGGTAATACGAATTTTTTAAAACAAAACATTATTTTTGAAAGATTTAACAAGCTGAACTTCAGAAACACGATAAGACAAAATTATTCAAACAGTGAGTAGTATTACACTTTATAAGGTGAATCTGCCATTTGGGAACATTTTTAATAATCAAGAGCGCGTCCTTTTATCTTCATAACATTTAAAAGCCTTTTACCATTTTTTTGACAAGCTTTTCCGTAGTTTCAATGAAATATTTTTCCATTCTTCAATGGCGATGCGGTTCAATTCCTGAAGATTCTTTGGAGTTCTCTTGTTGATGTTGACTTTTAATTCCTGCCACAAATTTTGAATGGGATTGAGATCAGGACTTATTGAAGGCCATGGCAGCACATTTATCTTATTTCTGGGGAGCCAGCTAGTTGTAGACTTGGCTGTGTGCTGTGGGTCATTGTCTTGTTGAAATACCCACGCCTTCTAAGTCCCAAGCTATAAGCCGATACCTCCAGGTTTTCGTCCAAAAAAAAAAATATAGTCATCAGAGTTCATCTTACCTTCAATTGCAACCAGTTTTCAATTACCCGTTGCAGCAAAATAACCCCAAAACATCAGTGATCCACCTTCTTGTATAACTGTTGGCACAGTGTTCTTCGGCAGGAAAGCTTCACCATTCTTACGCCAAACCTTCTTCACGTCATTGTGCCCAAAATGCTCGATTTTGGTTTTGTCACTCCATAATACTCTCTCCCAAAAGCATCTGTCCTTATCCAAGTGTGACTTTGCAAAGTTCAAGCGAGCAGCAACATGGCATAGTTTGTGGAGTGGAGTCCTTCGAGGTCGGCGTCCGTGTAGGCCTTCCTTGTTCAGAAAGCGCTGGATTGTGCGATTGCTCACGCTAGTTCCCTGAGCGTTCAATCTCTCGGCAATGTCGTCTAGCTTCACTCGTGGATTAGCGTTGACCTCACGACACAATTTTCGGGAAGTTCTCACCGAGAGTTTTGTTTGCGACCACGCCCAGGCAACGTTTCTACAATACCAAACTTAGCAAACTTTGTTTTAACAGATTGTACTGTAAATCTTGGGATGCTCAAACGCTTAAATATGTCGCCATAACTATTTCCAGCTTTGTGGCAGACAATTATTTTCTGTCTGAGTTTCACACCGAGTTCCTTAGTTTTTCCCACCGTGGCGCTAGTGTACAAATGACAAAGCTCCACTCCTCTGACTTCCCGTTAGCTCTGGCACAATTTTCTAGAATGATCTTACATCTAGATTGTTCAAGAACATTTTAGACACAAAATTTTTTTCAATAAAATAAGTATAACGGTAAATACTCCCAAGGAAATGTGATGTTCTCAACGGGATGAATAATTTTGTCTATTCGTATTTCTGAAGTTCAGCTTGTTAAATCTTTCAAAAATAAAATTTTGTTCTAGAAACTTCGTGTTATTGTCACTAATATGTGCTTCAAACCCTATGAAAAACTTATGCTTGTGGCAACAATAGTTTCTGAGTAATTCTAGATTGTTTTGAAAGACGAGTGGTGTACGAATAGTTTCGTTGCTAACTGTATACAATTAGGATAAATAGAACTTTAGTTCAAAAATTTGTGATGTTCACTTCCCGAGCTGTATTTGTGTTATCGATTTCTGAAATTTCTTTCAAATTTTCCTTGGTTTCGTTAAAACAGATATGTATCAGTGTTCAGATACATCAGATATGTATCAGAAAGTTCCTCGTCATGCCCGAAGGGCACGGGGCGAAAACAATGACCTTCGCTAATCATTGCCGTCTGATGAGTGTTTCGGGCACGGCTTATTCTACTCAGGGAAGCTTGTCCATAGCAGTGATTGAAATGTAACTGTAATGAATGAACCTCTCGAGTAAGCAAGGATTGTTTGATGATAATTCATTAAAGTTATATCTACAATAGAAATTTTAAATCCCGCTCTTTTCAATGAAGCCTGTTTCAGCCTTCTAGCGCTAATATTCTACAAACTGTAGCATTTTCAAATCGGCTACTTTTTAAGGGGAAACCCTGCAGATGTAAAATGTTTCCCCTCGTGTTTCTCCTTATCATCTATGCTTTCTTCGCGTGTCCAGCTCACGTGACACGATTTAGTAGGCGAGCTGCACGTTTGCAAAAATTTAAAAAGATGAACTATGTTTCCATTATAGAGGTCAAAAAGTACTTGGGATGACTAAAAAATTTAGTGCTAGCATTTTAAATGATCCACGAACAAAATAATTATTAAATGAACCTGCCCTAAGCGACTCCCGGTAATGCTGAGTGCAGTGCCTGAATGTCGTTCGGCATGGTAGTTGAACAATTTTTGGTCATACGCAAAACTCATAACTACGCTCAGCTTCTAAACAGTATACAAATTAATGCCAAAAACCTTGGGCTCAAAATACTGTAAGTATTAAAGTTCACCACCTTCACGTACGTTTGGACCGGTTCCTGAAAATTTGAGTTATTTGAGCCAGGAGCAAACTTAAGGATTCCAAATGGACATGAAGACACTGGAAAAGCTCTACAAAGGCGATGGAGAGTACACGTTAGGTCAAAAACTGCTAGAAGTGGCAAAGAAACCATCCTAATAGAGTGCATTCGCACATCTATAAAAGAAGCTTATCACGTTTACCATGCGTAATTCTCTGCACTATCATATTCTGGAAAAGAACATTAATCTATGTTTTTGACACGGTTTCTAATGTAAAAAATATAACTGAAATGAAATAGCGTTATTCAAATCAATCGATACCTAGGTCCTAGAAATAGAGTAAATTGGAAAAATTTGATGAAATATTGAAAATGAACAAGTATGCATTATATCAGTTATAAAATCATATAATCGATACCAAAACAAGTGTTCGACAGTGTGTGTGATGTTATATTATTTAATCATTAGCTCTCGAAGCATCCCTATATTTAGAGTGGAATAAAGAATATAATTCCAAAAAGTTCATGCATAATCTAAAATAACTCCACCTTGAGAACAAAAAGCAAGGCAAAAATCGCTACACGATGTCCTTAAATACTGCACTGGAAGAAACAGCAGATGATATAAACAACTTTTAATGAACAACTCAAATCAATTGCTTAAAACTACGATTGGGCTCACAAGATTGAAAAGAGATGAATGCAACTTCGATTCCGATGAAGGGAAGAAACAAATTTCTCATAACTTTCACCCAATCTGCTCTGACATTGGTCATTACTCAACAGTGCAGCACTTGAAAAGATACTCGAATTTCAATTAGTACAACCTCTTCGCACCGAAAATTGAATTGCAGACACCTGGGAAATTGCAGCCGTCTCACAAACTTCCTCGATGTCTGTTAGGAAATTACCCGAATTTACGCCATTATTGATGCCGTAGATCTCATTTATTTTAACTTTATGCAGGCATCGACAAAGTTGACTCCAAAAGGGTTACGGCCAAAGTACTAGAAGTCCATAGAGTGCAAAAAACACACTTTCAGGATGCGAAACTGGCACAACGGGGATGCACATAAAGTCCTTCATGGACTTACATGAATGCAATCAGAGCCTTTCAAAGATGTTTTAGACCAATTTCTGTTCATCTCCGATAATGACCTTAACCTAGTGACTATCAGAAAACTAAGTTGCAGTGAGCATCAAGCTGTCGCCGATCGTTGAAGTGAGACAGAGTAACTATTAAAACATATATCAACCGACTTCTTTCAAAGGCCGCTACACTGTAAATGAGCGTCACCAACAGCAAATAGTCATGAATGCTTATTGCATTCAATTCCTAATAAATATTATCGGCGTTTATTATACATTATTTGTTGCAGCACAGCGACAAAGAAGACGTAGCACCGCAATCACTGAAGATTAAAACATAGCAAACAAGAAGAAATAATAAAAAGGGGAAATGATTTTTTGTCATTTTAAAAAGAAATTTTGCCTTCAGGTCAAAGAACATACTACCCTTCTAAAGAGTGTTGTAGTTCGGCCAAATTTATAATACACAGCGCAGCTATGGTTTTAACTCTTGAATGGAATATCAATGAAATGAATGTAATTCATCATAAAAATGCAAAAATGATAAAACTGCTCGAAAGTCCACAATTCCAGCTACGAACGCCGTCTACAACGACTCGAACGCATCTCTCTTGAACAACAAATATAGCGAGGTCGATAATTGAGACCCACATAGATCAAGTAAAACAACCTGGAAAAGCTCTTCTGAAGAAAGAGCTCGAACCGAAAATATCTGTCATGAATAATAAGATATTCTAAGACATCTTAGTCTGTTATAATTTTTTGCCGCTTAGAATTGTCGCAATCTGAAACCAGCTGCCGAAACATGTCTCTACTGCTGGGCGAACACGTTCAGAATTAGCATCGGCCATTTCTGGGTGTAGCTGAAGGAAATCCCCCAGTATTCTAAACTTCTCAACTGAGGCCTGACCACTTCTGCAAAAATATAAAAGGGGAAAAAAGGTAAATGTGTAGCGTTTAGTAGTAATCGATTTTCGAATTTTTGGTGCCAAAACATAGTTGATTAGATCGAAATAAACAAGTTTTTTTCTATGCACTTTTCGTCGCAAATAACTATTTTACGAGTTATATCGCTATGGTACTAATCGCAATTGTATTGTTGCAAGAGCGGAAAAAGTGCCGCTCGATCATTCGAGCGCGTCAAAAGGGAAAGTCCATTGTAGTGTTGCCATACAACGTCCTCGATGAATTTCTTTCCGCTTCAAACACTAGAGTTGCGGTCAGTAATTTACCGCTATTACTCGTTAAATACTCATTTGCGACGGAAAATGCATGGAAGAAAAATTGCATATTTACATTTAATTAACTATGTTTAGGCACTCAAAATTAGAAATTCGATTACTACTAAGCGCTACACATTTACCGAAAATACGGATGTTTATGCAATTTACAGAATTATTTTAAAATCCGTCATAAACTTTTGGATCCCTACAAGTTCTCCATACGTAAATTCATGTATAAAATATTGACTGAATATGGCGACAGAGACTTCAAATAATTATTAACTACACAAACTGGCCATCATGATCACATAACACGTAATAGAAGTAACTTTATATTTCCCTATTATTTAAAATCTCGGTCACAACACAGTACCCCCGTCATTGGAACTAAGAATTGAAATGCGATCCTTACTCTTACTCTTTCACCCTACGGAAAGGTATGTAAGGAATGTACACCTTGTGGTCTTAGGCCGTTTTGGAAGTTATACCATTTCTTTTGCTGTTGCACCGCCTTTGCTAGGGTAAAACGATCAGGCGACCAAATGGTAAATATTTTTAATTACATTAAATTTAGATGCAACCACACGGTAGGCGATAGAATTCATTTTAACTCTTAGCGTTCACTTTTGCTTCCATATGTTCTACGGGGCTAAATACTTCATGGATAATATAAATCCTTCATTAATTTTGGGAATCACCGTACTCAGAAATACAATTTGCCTTAACCTAATTACATACCATTTCCCCGAGCATTCGAATGAGGCAAGTCTATCATAAATGAAGAACAATTTTCTCTCTGCCAGGAATTCTTGCGGCAGATGAAACGATAGAAGGAATGGGAAAGCGGCTTCAATCCGTTGGAATGGATAATACTGAAGAAAACAGAAGAAAGTACCGGCAAATGCTTTTTACTACTGATCAGGTGAGAAATGGAAAATTCAACGCTTTGATTGCAAAATTTTTATTACAACTATGGTAAAGCAACTATGTGATTTTCGCTGCGTTGAGACCTATTATTTGCGCAGGTGCCTGCTTTGTGATACACTTATACACACGCACAATCCGTGGATGTTACTTCTAAAGAGGTTGCGTGTAAATAGAGGCCAGATGGCTAGAGACAGAGTCTTGAAACATGGGCTCAATCCACGTTCTAGTTACAGTTGCACTGTTACAAATGTTGATTGAACTACGAGGAAGAAAAAGATGTATCTCAACTTTTTATTTTAACGTAAATTTTAGAAAAGTAAGGTCAGCCACTGATCCTAGATTTCCAAATTGTTCAGGTTCTTGAAATAAATGCGAAAATGTGCCTGTCTTGTCCAACATGTCACTGAAAATTTAATCATAGAGGTATAAGATCTCGGTGCAGTCATTTTGCACAAATTAGCCTCATATTTTAAAGTCATTGTTGCTAGTTCGCTGCGCGTTATGAAGTATATTTGTCGGATTTTCAGGAGGTTAATGTTCCAGTTACTATAAAAACAATTAATATACTTCGTTCGAAGGATTGCTGTCTTGGCTCTATTCCCGAACAATTCGTTGAAGTCCGAACATCGAGCTCGAGAACAAGGCGAAGTTTTTATTTTACAGATTGATGATTTCATTAACTGAAACATAAAATTTAAATGAACTATTTATACAACTCGAAACTTTTAAATGTTTAAGCTCAGTTTCGCTATAAGTACAATTTTATTTGGCTATAATAGATTTTTTGCACTTGAAAGAAATAGAGAAGAAGTATTTTAAAAACATTTACTCTGAACGCTTCGAGCCTAGGCTCATTCTCAACAAAAGTCTACAATTAAAAAGATAAACAAGTCAGTACACCCAAAATTACAGAAGCGCAGAATATAAGCACGAAAAACAAACAAATAAACAAACAAACAAACAAACAAAAAATATAATAATTGTAATTTATCGGTCAACTATTTTCAGAGGGTATGCACTCTGCATTTCGTTGAGAGATGGTTTGAGTTTATGAATGAATAACGACTCTAAAATACGTAGATCTAAGTTGGCGGTACATGTATCTAATATTTTAAATTTGCTAATGTCAATAATCTGTTCACAGGAATTATTGCTACAATGTTGTCTGATACTAGAATGAGTACGAGAGGTAAGCAAGCGACCAGTACGATGACTTCGACCTGCATGTTCAGCAACTCTGACGTAAAGTGCTCGGTGGGTGGAACCCACATACTGCGATGCGCAGAGAATGTTGAGAATGAGCCTAGGCTCGAAACGTTCAGAGTGAATGTTTTTAAAATACTTCTTCTCTATTTCTTTCATTGTAAATTTGCTTCGCAGAAAAGATTTTCCTTCGTACATTTTTGCATTTATATCGGTCTCCGGCACCACCTCTAGATAACTTCCCAGAACTTTCAACAAAGTTTCTATTTCGTTGCTGTGAAAGAAAGCGACCATATTCAAGAAGGAATCAGCGATGAAGCGAAGCATTGCTCCCTTGCAACCGGATACTAAAGACAGAATTATAACATTTTTAGTGAAATTATAGAACTGAGGTGTATTAGGCATACTGTATGTTTCAATTTGAGCATAACTGCAGTTTAGCACGTCATGACCCCATCTTCAACTTTAACACATGATGCATCGAGACGAAGACAGCCATGGAGCTATTTTAGAAATTAAAGGAACCTAAGTTGAATGATTTGGAAGAAACTTTAATTTTTCTATCTCGAACTAAACCTTTCATAAGTAATTTGTAAGTTTCTTTTGTCTGCCTGCCCTTGTCATTTGATAGTTTTGTCTTTACGCCCGTCAATCGCTTAACGCTCCTCCAACATCGGGTCGCAAAATTTGAATTTGATTTTTGAAACCACTCCAAAAGGTCCGCCCGACGAGGTCGGAGATTTTGCCTCAGTTTAAGGTGTGTTTATATCTACAGAAGCGACCATAACGTAAGGAGTGGAAACAACAACAGCACTTAATGGTTTACTTTGTTAACATTATGAAATGAATTGAGGAGAAACTTCCTAGAAATGTAAATAAAATCAATATCTATTAACTAGATACATTGTTATACGGTTTACAACAATTTTGACGCAATATTTTTATTTCGAAAAATTGTATGAATTTTATACCATGGCCAAATGTTAAAGAAACAGTGGGAAAATACAGGTTTATTCCAAAATTTCGAACAGCATTTAATAGTTTGTAAGCAACCCTTGATTTTCTATAACTTCATTGCATCGTCGCCCACATGACATGACTAGTTTCTTGTGGAACTAGGCAGCTATCCTTTCCCGTTCTTCTTCTAGTAAATCTCACTAATGATCTTGATTTTGAAGACTTCTTTCCAGAGCCCTTTGCAGTGACCCATACATTTTCGATAGAATTCTCGTCGAGACTCTGAGCTGGCCAATCATCAGAGTAATCCCTTTCTCGTCAAAAAGATCATAATTTTCCTGGCCTTGTAGCAAAGTGCATTGTCTTGCATGAAAATGGCAGGTTGACAATGGCTAAGGTGTAAGTTCGATACAGCATGTGGTTGCAAAGCTGCTTATGAACTTTTTAATTAATTCTTCCTCATAAATGGATTATGGAGCCAACTCCTGCTGAAGAAATCATTTTCGAGACCATCACACTCGGAGGAGTGTGATGGCCTAATGTAACATGACAGTTTTTTAACAGAGCGTGGGGAAAATCTTTCACCTGTTCTATGTCGTACATACATTTTGTCGTCAGACCTGAAAATACTGGGCTTCGATCTGTCACTGAAGTTAACTTTATCAAATTGTGCTTCAGTCCGGAAAACAAGCTCTGACGTAAAATCGAGGTGTTTATTATTTTGAATGAGAGACTTACCGGCTGGCATCCGAGCATGCATGCAATCCTACATTTTGCAACTTGCGAGAAACTGTTTTCCTTGACATGATGTTGCCTTTTTCTTTCCCCAACTCGCGGGAAATTCATGACACTGTCACAAAAAACATTGTTTTAGCCATTATGACGTTCCTGAAATCATGTCAAACAGATATTTTTGTGGTCCTTCTGAATCGCCTCCTTATTTAGCGTTTTAAATATTTAATTCCTGCTCATCACGCGATGAACAACACTTTCACACCCACGTGCAATACTAACGAGTTATGCGTTCGTATTTTTATTCAGTTTACCAAAATCATGTCCTTTTTCTGTAAGAGACAAAGTTTCATGCAATGACGTCACCTTTTTACTTGATAATAGTTTCACCAATTTATGAGTACCGTTAATAACTGTGAAGAAATGTATTTAACGACTTCAAAAATTATGATGGCAACAAAATAAAGTAATTTTACAGTTGTTCCTTAACTTCTCGCCATGGGATAATATATTTTCCCAATTTGAAAGATGGGTTAAAAATTGCAAACTAAGCGTCTAGCTTTTTTAACTTTTTATCTCCATCTATTGAAAGATTTCATATAATTCATTTGATAATGTTTGAGTAATGAAAATTGAGTGCTGTTGTCGTTTCCGTTCCTTATATTATGGAGGCTACTGGATATCCTAATGGAAATAGAGTTCCCACCCAATGTTCCTCTCGAATAAGGGTACATATTTTGTCTCAAGTACGCTGTCATGCTGGTCCCGATCCAATGAGCATTCAATACGATGTAGATGGGTCATCTGAAGGTATTCAAAACGAAGACTTTGTCTTTGCCATTTTTTGTTAACTTCAAACTCATGTTATACCAGCTGGAGTCTGACAAACTTTATTCCGTCCGAATCTGCCATCGATTTATCACTTCAAACAACCCAAATTCATTACGCAGTCATTTATGGAAATGCTCTTTCACCTTTTGTTCATAGTACTCGAAAGCGTCGTTTCATTTCAGAGATCAATGGGTTATTTGTGGGTCTTCTAAATAATCCTGTCTCACGTAGACGTACTGTCTGTGTGCAGACAGATTAGACCTGAAACTTCATCAATTTTACGTTCTACAGTCACTTCGATGAGTCATTTTCTCTAGACAGGGGTCTATTACTTCATTGGTGATCTATATCCATTGATCATCTTGAAACTTCCTCCCTGTGTTTTGCAACATGTTCAGAGCTCTGAAATCGTAAAATAGTTCGTTTGAACTGACTTGCAAATGTGTCCAAGATGTTCTGTTTTTTCCATAATGTACCCAAGATATATGTTTTTTTCATCGTGCAATAGCTTGACGCTCCATTGGAGAAATATTCCGGTGCTGCTATAGCGTGTGGTTTACCACACTATAGCATCAGATCTATCTCTGGCCAGTACTATATCTTGAAGTTAGGTTAGATTAGGTTATTAATAGACATTACTCATTTCCATACATTTAATTTAGCGATAAACACTTAATTTGTACATCTCAAACTGCACCTGGGTAGGCGATATATGGCGGTAGACATCACGCTATAGTATCACCAATATTCCTAACTTCCACGAAACTTTCCATTACCTTAGGTGCGTGTTATGATAGAATGGTAGAAGATGCCTAATAAAACGGTAAATCACAAAGAAGGAGTGAACACATTCGACTCCACTAATTTTGGGAATGGGAGAGATGCAAGAATTATATCCAAAATATTCATCAAAAATAATTTCCGGCTTTGCAGATAATTATTCCCTGGATTTTCCTACATATCAACGCCTAATATCAGACTGAATAACATCAGGTGAATTATGTTCAAAAATCAACAGCTTATAAACAAAATGTGCTCTCTACTGGATATCTTCTTTTCCGTTTTCTTCGGGCTGAGGGAACAAAATTTCCTAAATAAATAATTTTGCGTTGTTAAATACACGTTTAGATTCAATTCAGGTCTCTCTGCTCAAGATCAGTTGAGAAATTAAAAACAGTTATTCTAAATCTGATATTTCCAGGAGTTGGGGAACTACGTGTCCGGCGTGATTCTCCGCGAAGAAACTCTCTACCAGAAGGCTGATGATGGCACTCCGTTAGTTACCTTCCTCAAGAACACCGGCATCACCCCAGGCATAAACGTGAGCTTCTAAAAAGTTTAACGCTTGCTACAAAAAAAGAATCTTAGAGAGTGAAAACGTCATGGAAGGAAGACATGAATGTAAAATACCTTCGAACCTTTGTGTCTTCCAAGGACTCAGTTAAGCGCTCGTCTTTTACGGGATCTGCCAAGGGTTCGAGGCCTCGAAGTGCGGGTCCGATGTTTCTTATAGATGTGAAAAGGAACAACTTGTCATATTTCACTACTTGATTTAGGTGTTCTGGCACCTATTACAAGGCATTTGAAAATGAGGAAATTTTATGAAAACTAATTGGTTTAAATAAGTGTGTAGTGGAATGCATGTGGCAGAAATTAGGTCGCATTTTAACGAAAGTGTTATGGTAAATTCGCACGTGTGCACGGGACATCATGGGGGTAATGGAACTTTCATGTAGCCTCAAACACGCTCCAATTGTTTTTTATGTACCGATCTCTATTTTAAAGTATGAATACCTTCCCAGAAAAGAATTATTAAAATGTTGGAAGCGTAGTTTGAGTTCCAAATAAAGTATTGATGCAATCCATAAGGGTTTTTCGTTCTCCTGAATGTCTGGACTCAGAATGTCAAGTAGCATAGTACAGGAAATGAAAATTTGCGCTATTGTTGACAATTTTTTTACTCGCTGGTCCTATGTTCCAGCGTTTATTTTTCAAACTGGTAAATTGACGTCAATTAGTGATAGTCGCTAAAATTAGTGATGCATGCTACTATTTGGTTATTACTCTCAGCTGTTGTGTTATATCGTTTGACTCTACAGGTGGACAAGGGCTTCATTCCCCTAACGGGCTCGGAGGGCGAGTTCACAACGCAGGGCCTGGACGACCTGTCCCAGCGCTGCGCTCAGTATAAGAAAGACGGATGCGACTTCGCCAAGTGGCGCTGTGTCTTCAAGATTACAGCGAACACTCCCAGCTTCCAGGCCATTGCTGAAAATGCTAACGTGCTCGCAAGATACGCTTCCATTTGTCAATCGAACGGCCTCGTACCCGTCGTGGAGCCCGATGTACGTACCGTATACCTGACGAGCACGTGTTGACACCAGGAAAAATAAATCTTGATTTTAAATTCGGCATTAACTGAGAGCTTCGACCAGGCGTGTTCTCCACTGATCAATGTGTTACTCGAACTTTAATAAAACTCAAATTTCTCAATGTTCAGTCAGGCTCACTTGAAATTTGTTTAAATGATGATGAATTATAATTTTTTTATTTTTGTTGAATAACATTATAGCTATTTTCATAATGCGAAAATTCTTTTGAATTTTCTATTTTATCACCTGAAATATATTATGTTATTAATTACAAATATTTCAATTTCAATTTTTGACAGAGTACTCTCAAAATGATTCGCATTCGACCTTAAGAGAGTGAGAATTTTCTGTTTAAATCTGAACCCTTTTTATTTAATCTTCTTCTGAGCGGCTGCCCTCCGCTCTTGTGCAGTCAAAAGAGAAAACTTGAAAATTGGGGTTTTGAAAGGAAAAGTACTCTATTCTGTGTAGTTGCTCATCACTGAATTAGCAACAGTGGCAGTGTGATATTTCTCCCCAAGCAATGGATAATAAATTCGTCGAGGCTGATTTTTTGCATGTTGTACCAATGATTGCTTATAAAACAGAATAAACTATATAGACACTCAAATAGCGAGAACCTCCAAATCAGCTTTCAAAGTTCGAATAAACAACGTGTTAAGTTACCCCTACCGTCATTGAATAGTTAAATTTAGCTGAAGAAATAATCAAACAGTATTAGAACAAGATGCCAAACATGAGAATTAAATTAACTAACACAAAATATATTCATATTCGAAATATATACGAACGGATATATTTCTTGAAGTTTTATTTTCATTACAAAAGCATTCATTCCTCGCATGTTTTCACATACGATTCTTGACCTAAAATAGTAAAGAGAAAAATTCTTCAATATGTTCGAAAACCACTTTGAGGAACATTACTTTCCCTCATTCGATTCATCACTCAGCTTGCCAAGAAATAATGCTATTTTATCAAACTGGATGTCATTGTTTGATTGTGTTGGCACGACTCCAGGTGATGATGGACGGCTCCCACAGTCTGGACCGGGCACAAAAAGTGTTGGAAGTTGTTTTGGCATTCACGTACAAAGCCCTCAGCGACCACCACGTCTTCCTTGAAGGGTCGCTGCTCAAGCCCAACATGGCTCTCCCCGGCACGTCCTGCACGAAGAAATACACTCCCCAGCAAGTCGCTGATGTGAGTTGCAATTTCTTGCGCCTTTTCAATGTCAAATAGTGCTGTTCCACATTACAGATGCTTTAATGAGCGATGAAATCCAAATATAGATAATAGTGAACTTACTCTTAAAGCAGTTGAGAAGCTACAATACCGAATTTTATTTATTTCTGAAATTGGCACATTAATTGTCCGATGTAACTTTGGTCAAATGAAAAACAGTCATTGTTTGAAGCTCGTCGAAATGGTGACGTGGAAATGAAGCAACGAAATCTCGGATAAAAATGACTGGTCGTGACACTCTCAATCAAGGTTGTAATATTTTCTTTAATATAATTATGGAGGGTTTGATGGAGTCAAATTCGGGATATATTAGGACCGAGCGGTATCAGATTCCAAAGGTATTTAAACTATGAATAGACTCGATAGGCGACATTGTCATGCTATTTGAAGGAACAAATTTAAACTGTTTCAGTAAGAATCAGAAATGATTTGTGATCTCACACCATCCAAAATTATTACCGAAAGTTGTTTTTTGTCGATTGAAGACAGTGATGTGTTCTATTGCACATTCTTTCTGCGGCTCTTGCTAGCAAGCAGATGAAAACTCCTGCTGGAAATCACTTATATTTCTCAATCGTGCGCTGCGTACATGGAAGTTGGCTTTAGTGCTGGAGAGTCCGCTGTATCGAATTCCTTTTAGCTTCTTTTTCAAGGACATAAGAAAAAATATTTCTTTTGAATTTACTGAGTTCAGAGGCATTCAGACCTTCCTCGAAGAATGCTTAAGCACGTTATATTATATTCAGCTCAATCGAATAGTTTTTCGGACTTCTTTCAAATTGTAGTCTCTCTCCGATGTGTTAAACAAGTTTTAAAGTCTTCACAGTGACAGAACGGTAGAAATTTTTGCCCCGTGCCAGCTATTACCATCATCCTCTCACAAATTTATAGATTTTTAATTCTATCACCTGTTAGCGTTGATCTTAAAGTATAAAAAATTTGACTTTTTATTTTGCCAATCGAGCACAATTATTTATTGTCTGTATGCAAGCTAGAAGAAATTCATCTTCATGTTGATGATAATTGTCATAAAGATTTACTTCCGACATCATTGTTATTTTAAGTGGAAGAAAGCACGGCATTTAAGATAAAAGAAATTGGTTAGATGCCCTTGTGTAGTGATCAATCTGACATGCCCAGTCTCCAAAGTGCCTTACAATAATTGTGGGCATTCCACTTAAAAGTTTGAAGAATATTTATTGGCTTCTATGAAATGAATAATGTAAAATATTATTAGACAATATGTAAGCGACAGTAGCAACAATATAATGTTACAATATATTTTAGTAAAAGTATTCAATGAATTAGAATGAAATTACATCAACGTTCGAATGAAATGTGGGTAAATTTAAACATGAATTTGAAAAACTGGCAAGGGTTTTTAAACACTGTGAAACTAGTCTTGAAAATAGAATTAGATTTTTGATAATAGGTGTATAAAACTACTTAAAATACTTTAACATTTGAAAAGGAACAACAGTATTAGGATACTTTAATTTGTTACAAATTGCTGCTAACGTTTGTAACATACTTGGGTAATTATCTTCTCTCAATAACACTGCCGTTTCTTCCTCTATATGAGCCGATTGGCTCCTTGCAAAATGGGGCACATTCCATAATGTTCCTACCGGTTATTCTCACAAGGATTCTCAATTTTCAGAATTCCTCTTCTAAGCCCTTTCTTCCACAAAATTTTACGTACATACGTACCTTATCGGGTTTAGTAGGTGAAGACTGACCAAGTCATGTTTCAGTTAGAGATTCTCGCGTTTCCAAAAATATTGTCATGTCCTAGATATTACGGCACGGAACTTTGTTCTGTATGAAAGCAAGTAGTTGAACGGAACCACGTCAAGAGTTTGGAATGATAAAATCCTCGGAAGCTGTTCCTAAACTTCAGCAGTAACCTTCCCATGCAAACGAAATAAAGAGGAGGCTTTATTCCAATCAATTAATTAAGCCTGACACAAATCATCTTGTATATTGGTTTTTCAAATGCCTTATAGCTAATACCAGGACGCAATGACGCTTACCCCGATCAAGCCAGAACCCATTTCTGACACCTGGGTAGAGTGGGGATTGTGCTTGAGTTCTCCCTTTACCCAACGGAGAGAAATCACCGCGCAGCGCCGAGGTTCGAACTGCCGACATTTTCTCGGTAGGGCGCGTTCTTAACCACTCGGTCACGGTGACCACGGTGACCATATAGCCTACACTTTCTGCCGCAAACAAGAGCCTCAGCATTTAACGCTCGTACGAGTAAGCAAACGAAATTGCAATATCATACTAGGTTTTAATTATGCCTGTAGTAATTGCGGATCAGCTGCTGTTCTTCAGACGTTTTTCTTTATTTCCCTCTAAGAAACCTGCCTCCCTCTTAGAAACCTGCCTCTCAATAGAAATATTTCTATACTCCCCTCGAACGGTTTATTGAAGACATTTTTTTTATCATTGTCTTCAGGGTAGGATATTTTGAGATACTTTGTAATGTTTCAGCAGTCAATTTAAAAAATTAAAACGTCATAAAGTTTCTCGGAATATGTTTCACAACATTCAGAAAGAAACTCTTCGGTTATCAAGCTCAGATTCGAACATTTTCATGGCGACAGCAAGAGTGTGATCGGCGAAAAGTAACAACCGTGAACATGACAAATTCTTAACACATTAAGGTACAGGAGACTTCGACATAGTGACACATGTCAACAATAAATGCTGAGGAACCGAACTCATTCAAGTTAAAATATATAAAAATTCAACACTATTTCTAGATATTTCTTCTAGAGACACATTACTCAATGCTAAGAACTTCTTGCCTTGTTAGCATTATCTAGCTTATCACAAATAGATTCAAAATTAGCTGATGAATTTATAAGTTTAGATACTCATGCATCATTTTTCATCATTCAGGTATTAGGATTTTAGCACATCCAGTAGATAAACCATCGCTATATAATTGCCAGGGTGTTGATTTTTTGAAAAAGGCACACCTGCTTTTTATTTCCGCCTATACTTCTTCATACTCGTGCTGCTTGATTTCAAATGAGATGAACTTTCTCAGAGATTTTTAGATGACAATGAGCTCATAATTGAATCATCGGTGCAAAATATTAGAATGTATTGCTCATAACTTTTATTTCTCTCACAATTAGATGTGGATATTGCCCACAAAATTTATATATATGAGTCATTCAGAAGTTTTCTCGGGTGAGACTGCATTCAATTCAAAATCGAACGCATTTTCTCATAATTTCCAGGCGACTGTGCTGGCGCTGTCTCGCACCGTGCCTGCGGCGATGCCCGGCGTGTGCTTCCTCTCAGGCGGGCAGAGCGAGGAGGAGGCCACCATTCACCTCGACGCCATCAACAAAAGTACCATCGCGAAGAAACCCTGGGCTTTAACCTTCAGCTACGGCCGAGCTCTCCAGGCATCAGTTGTCAAGGTGAAACCAGTTATCAGCACTTAGAAAAACTGATTTGTTGTAGTGATATCCTTCCACAAAAAATTCATTTGCACTGAAAAAAAGACAACAGAAAATTCACGCTAACTATATTCTTACTTTACTACTGCTACATCGTTGAATATGAAAATGCGAAGGTACATGATCTTATGCTATAAGCTAGAAATGCAGAGTTTGTTAACGGAAATTCTATTTCACCATTACTTACGCACATTGCGGGTCGAAATATTAATACACATGCACAAAGAAGTATTGGAAAAATGGATAATTATAGTTTGCTCAGTCGTTGATGCAGAAAAATTCCTTAAAACGGAATGATTTCTGTTGAATATTTTCAACTATCCGTTGAATTTTGTATCGTTTTATTTTGTTTTGTATAATCTATTCGATCTTTTTTAAATTTTGAAAACAGCATCGGCAACAATGAATTCAAGGTTCATAATTGGATGATCTTGTGATCGATTTACCCTTTTGCTGAGCAGAAAATCACTTTTTTCTCCAGTAACATCTAAAGTAACCTCTTTTCGCCGTAGAAAATTTTTGAAATTTAGACTTATCTTCCCTGAAACCTCAACCAAAAAACATGTTTATTATTTGAATTTATCACGGCCGAGATGGAATTTAAAAAATTCAAGACCACAATGGATCGTCGTGCAAACAGGCTTATGAGCACAAGGTTTGGAAAAACTACTCAGTCATTTACTGAATTTCATAGGAAGAGAAGTCGGTAAGAGCAATTGACCTTTGTTGGTTTTATAGACCTTACAGTTGAGTGGGGATTATTGTGCTATCATACTATTGAGTGGCGGCAAATTCAATCAGCGAAAAGTTGCTGAATGCTCATTCATTAGTTACAGTTGCTTCAGATTAGAGTTTCTGTAGTGAGTCCTGACATATCTCGTGAGACAGCAAGCAACGTGCAATTTTACTGTCAACGTCGAAGATGGAGACCTTATAACGGAGTCAATTTTTAATCAATAATTTCGTTTTTATTGTTTTCAGAAATTCGTTCCGCCTTTCGATTATTTTGTAAATAACACGTTCAAAAAATTCCTGTTTTAATCGAAAAACATAAAGGCTTTTCATGTCAACTTAGACTATTTAATAATTTAGTATTACCCAAACTAAGTCATAGTCAAAGTCAGAAGAACATCTTGAAAGAAGCAATATGCTGCTTTACAGCTTGGTGAATCAATCAAAGACAGTTTGGTACCACTTGACCGCTTCTCATCACTCAGAAATAATGTAGAGTGATACCATCAGTTAAACATTTTTGAAGCGACATTCCATTGAGATGCTGTTGGTGAGTACTGCTAAAAGTTGTGAATAAAGTCTATGGTCAGAGTAAAAAAAACAATAACTCTTTCAAGGCACTGTTTGATAATAATAAGTTTTACTTAAATTTTCGTTCGAATCCTTACTTTTATTATTTCCAGTGACACTCATTTAACCTCATGATTGGAAAACAAAGAAGTTATTTTGCATGCAGTTTATATTTGTTGGAATTCCGAGGAAGGTATTTGACGAGCACTGGTGCGGCTGTGCAGGCATGGGGCGGCCAGGACGGCGGCGTGAGCGCTGGCCAGGCCGAGCTGCTGAAGCGGGCGCGCGCCAACAGCGCCGCCAGCGTCGGCTCTTACAGCCCCGCCGCATAAAATCGAAGCTCTTCGTTAAAAGCCGTCGATATTATTTCTTGAAAACTCATCATTACTATACACATAGATTTTCACTTTTACTGTTTTCTATTGCAAAAGAAACTGATAACGTTTGTTAAATAAAGTGTTAATGTATACAAAGTTTTTATATCACCATTCTAAAAATAATGAAATGTTGGATTTTCGAATCAAATTCGTAATTCATAATAAGGCTTAAGAAGAAATTAAGCAAAGAGAAACACTCACATCTACTATTTTTTATAAACTGTACACTTCGCTGGTCAAACAATTAGTCAAACCAATTAAGAGAAACATTGGATTGGTACTAAAATGAATTTATACCACGTATTTAGTTACTGCATAGAGTGAGTTAACTAAATTAATTGCTGAAACCAAATTTAAGTATGAGGAGAAAGCATTCAAATGAAATTCATGATACAAAATACCAGTTTTAGTCGAAGTAATTGGGCTAAAGTAATGCAATTATGTTTTTATTGCGTGAGAAATAGCTGAACAACTTTTGCAATAAATAATTAAGACTTTTGTATCAGAACCATTCTCAATTTGTCTCCTTACACTGAACAATACTGAAAAAAGTACATGAGATATCTGGCCATTTTGCAATGCAAAATAACATGGGAAATCCATTTCTGGGCTTCTTTTTCTTAAGTTAGGTATGGTTTTTGCAGAATTATCACTGTAGATAATTTCAGCAAAACGAAGACAGAAATGTATTTCCCATGTCATTTTGTATATGGAAATGGCTACAGATCTTTTTTACTTTTTTTGAGCACTGTGCAGATTTATTTTTGTGTGCTTATATTTAATGGAATTTATCATTCAATACTTCAGACTTCAAAGCTTATGTTTAATTTCATTTTTTTCTTTAGATCTTATTTTTTTCAACGATGAGTGCAAGACAATGCAAAAACGATCCAAACAGTTACTGCTGTATAAGGCGGAAATTTATATTTGCTAAAGAAAAACCCAGCACCACCTAACCAAATCAAGAAATTGTACAAGTCGTACTTGGATTGTTGGGACATGGGGAAACCCGAACAAATCATGCGCTCCTCATTTGTGTTGCTTTACATGTGTGAAGATATTGAGCACCGGCGGTATACAGAAAAAATGTTCATGTAGAGTTTGGCGAGGCAATGATTTGGCGGAGCTGAAAGATTACTCTTACGACTGCTCTATCTATCCGTAAAACTTTACAGGCTGTACTACAGCAAAGTAAAAGATTTACATTGTTTACCTAAATTTGAAATCAACAATACGCTCAGTAGACTACTCTTAAAAGATCCATGAACGGTGATTTAGAGTACAAATTTGAATTTGGGACTAAGCTATGCTTCGCAAAACTTCCTATATCGCATCCGATAAATGCAACGAGGGAGGCCAACAACATGTCCTTACCATACCTCGAAAGGAACCAAAAATTGTCATCTGGTGAGTAATGTGTTTTCGTAGATAAATACAGCATTTGTGCAATTCTACGATCCTTCGGACGATCTACTACGAATAATAATAATAATAATAATAATAATAATACAAATAATACGTCGCAGCTCACGCCAGTACAACGCCAGCAAGCATCGTTTGAATGCCTCGCCTTACCCTCATACCACATGTCGTCATCACGACTTCACTGAGGGAGCTCCACGTCAAGAGGATTACCAGCTACCATTTTTCCCTTCGAAGAATATATTTCTATGTTTTTGTAATTTTAATCACTCAGGATTTTATTAATTTTATGCATATTAAACGTAGTATTTAGTTCCTTAATGATTTATCAAGATCGTGGGGTATTACACCAATTAACTATTAAATCATTTTCATTACGAGTTTATAACAACCCACCTACAGGGTTGGAAAGGGCCGAGCATGCAGATTACTCTTGTAAATTACAGAGGGAAGTTGACTGAGCGAGATCACAAAGACTGATGCTCCTTTCTTAAGGTTTGTCTGTCACCCTCGGAGATAAACCAGCTCTATTTCGAATAGCCTAAAAATGAATACATATATGAGTCGTGAATCATCATAAAAGATCAGAAGGTCTACCTTGCCTCGACTGTACCTATTAACTTCAATTCTAAATGTAATCAGCCTCCCCGCACATACCTCATCAACGCCAAAAACGGAATCGTAAGATGAGTCTTCCTTATTACTATTATGTCTAATCATCTCTCTCAACTTCTTTGAGATATATAGTTAAGTTATCAGCGTTCAATGGCCGTCGCGTTCATTACATAAGTGCTCGTCCATGTTTTAATTCCCTTTGCAAATTAAAAAGAATGAGAGTGTAGAGTGGAAAAGATGAGACGAAATCTTAACATGTATGATACTGAAAATACTGAACATGCATTTTTAAATGATAGCCTTGAAAATTCAGCTTTACTGACTCGCTTACCAAAAATAATCGTTTGATCATATTGACGGAAATGAATCATTCAATCATATGTCCTTTTAATAAATGAATTATATAACTATATCTCGATGATAGATGTTCTAAGTCCGTCGAGGTTAATGGAGGCCATTTTCAACACCTTCTGTATTAAGACTAGTTTGTTCAATAAACGTTGTGCATTAATTTTTATTAATATCCTGCAATACCTCTGACGAAAAGTTCCTTGCAAATTGTTAAAATGAGGCTTTTATTAATTTAATGAAATAACTACTAAAGTTTATCATTGATGGCTTGGTGTTAACTTTCTGTGGTTGCCGGCATGTGGGTGAGGGGAGACAGAAGCTGGACGTCGTGGTGAAAGGTTGAGGCGTTGGTGCGGTCGCTTTTCTGCCAGCGTTCCAGTGTTTTTCTTGTTTACTGTTTTCGTGTTAGTTATTCAGTGTTGGGTTTCGTTGCTTTGTTTGTGGTTATTCGTTTGTCGTTTTTAATTGTTCTTATTCAACTTTTCATCGTAGGGTGTTCGCCGGTATCGTCAAGGACCCTCGTCTAAAGGGGTTTTCACACGATCAGTTTTTCTGTCAGTCACACTCACAGTCACAGCTCCGCAATACCATATTTAGGCATGTTTGCTCTCTTTGCTCTCTACTCGACACTATGGACTGACGGGTTTGACTGCTGCTTTGCAGCAGTGTTTCCACAAGCAGGGTAATTACCCTAGTTTAGGGTAATCAGGGCTACCTTTGGGTAATGTTTAGGGTAATGAAAAGTATGGCCAAATCTAGGGTAATCAGAGCTCCGTTGAGGAAGTGCCCGTCTAATCTACGAAAAATTGAAAATTGAAACCAATATGCAGGTACCCGACTGGTCACCACTTGAACGAAATCAAATGAAGCGAATCGGAATTTAGTGTTCACAAAACTGCACTGATGCTGTGATTAATGTCGCACATTTGAATGTCCTCAGGTATCGCTCACGAAAGACGGCGTCAAGATACGAAGCCATCATATCTCTTGTCCACTTCGTTTTGACAAATGATTCTGAGTTGCATTTCACTAATCAGACTCGATCGGTGTCAGCACTCAGCAACAGCCAGTCGACGAAAGTCACTGTCCTGCTCCGTTTGTGCGCGTGCATTTAAGCTTCAATAGAATATTGACAGGTATGTTTGTTGTATTGTTAAATACCACAGCTAACAGCGTAGAAATAATTAATAGGCTCATTCTTGTGATAGTGATTGAATTAACAGCAGAGTTCCCTCACAGCGCAGGTATTTTGCTAGCTAATTAAGTGGAAGACGTCCTATTTCTTAGCCAAATTACACGCCAACGAAGTATGCTATTGTAGCGATGCAAACAAAAAATTTAGACAGAGTTCTTTGACACTTCGAGTTACAAAAGGTGCTAAATGCGTATGGAAGAAGCTATGAAATTAATTACAAAAATTCAAATGAACAAAAGAGGACAGCTATTTACTTTAAACTTTCAATGTATATTTGTATTCTCATTGTATTTCTTAGGCGCTGTAACCCGGATGTAGAATTTGATACAGCTGCGATCATGCCTAAAATTCCGTCAACCGAAATTAAAGCACTAGGGCTTTTAGCAACTGAGTGTTTAGGAAAGTTTATACATATTAATAAAGTCAAGGTGTTTTTTCCATATCCTTTGAATTTCCTCATCCGCCCTTCAAGAAATAAATAAATTTGATAACTTTACGATCAACTTAATGAGTTGATGAGTGAATGTGATTGCAACGAAGTCTCTGAGAAGATATGTGAAGTAACAAGATTAGATAAAATTCGTAATGAAAAGATACGACGAAGGTCGTGTGTGAGGAAAGCCAAAAAGCCATCAGAGAGAGTGAATCAAGTGGTAGTAGTAGTAGTAGTAACATGGGTTTGCTAGCGCTTCAGTTACTTGAACAATATCGCACCGAAGGTCACATTATTTAATAAGTATCAGACTCTTCCAAATTACCAATCAGATGATCATCACTATTATTTGAAACGTCCAAATTATATGAGCATCATGATTATAATTACAACTCAAGATTACAAGTGCCTTCCCATTAAAATTTGCGCATAACACAGTACGAGTACATTCGAACGCTCTGGGCCGCCAAACCCAGTAGGGGGTTTTACCTGCACACCCATTTATGACCGGACGCCTGAGAGTGGATCAAAGTGTTAGATTAGATTGAGCATGTGGAAAGAATGACTGAAGCCCGTAAATGGATGGAAAATGAAATGAAAAATGGATAATTATACTATGGAAAATGAAATGAAAAATGTATTATTATGCTAGGGATAGGTAAATATATTATTGCATATCTTGCAGCATAGCAGATGATCGCGCACCGTGTGAGGAAGAGCCAATGACACCACCGAGAAAAAAAAGCTCCACGTGCAAGCTAAAAGCTACCAAAAGAAATTCAAAGATTCGTAGACATCGGAAATTGAGTTTGAAGGATGGTCAGCCAAGTCCTCAAAATCAACAGAGCAAAAAAATGGGGCATATTGTTAGGTTTGTCGAACCGATATTACTCGTGGGAAATCGGAGATAAAAAAAAAACATCGGCATTTTAGGATGCTTTATTTCCAATCAAGCCTAATACATATGATCTTAAGCATGGGTTTTTCAAATGTCTTATAACTAACACTATATATAGGACACCATGACGGTTCCCTTGTGAAGCCGGTACCCATTTCTGACACCTGGGTTGAGTGGGGTATTGTGCTTGAGCTCTCCCTTATACCCAACGGGGAAAATCGCCGCGCCAGTGCCGGGATACGAACCCGGGCCTCCAACATGCAAGGCCGATCCCTTAACCATTGTACCACAGCGAGCAAGCGTCACATGCTCTCAGAGAGACACAAACAACGATCCATGGTGGCAAAGAAAACCCCATCAATTCCCAGCTACGTGCTATCCAATGATCCTCTTGAAAATCGTGCTCGTAATTTAAGGGGCTTTCACACGATCAGTTTTTCTGTCAGTCACACTCACACTCACGGATCCGCAACACCATATTTGGGCATTCGTGGTCTCTTCGCTCTCAATTCGGCACTCATTGACGGCTTGGCTTGACTGTCGCTTTGCTCCTGTTTGCGTGTCAGTGTCTGCCCTCCCGTCGTCTAGTAAGGATGGATGCGATCACTCTCCCGTGTCAAATGGTCTTGCCTGGTCTCAATAATAAATTAGCTATTTTCATGAGCAGCCTGCTTTGTAGAATGTGCAAAGCAACGAGCAGCCTGCTTTGTAGAATGTGCAAAGCAACGAATACAAGAGCAGAGATATAAGAAGTAAGTCGCTCAAATATGTTAATGAAGCAACACAATACAACTTTAATGAGAATAGCTTGAAGAATAAAATTAATACGTTTCGATGATACTTTAGGAAAGAATTTTGAGCATTTGCTTCCGAGAAATCTATTATTTTTCAGGGGGTAGCACCTAATTTAAAGGTGCGTACTTTTCCCGTATTCGTAATGATGCGGGAAACAATAGTTAATTTGTTACAAGCATATCATGATGCATTCGTCCTGTTGCAGTGTCAGCTCCATTTACACAAAATTTTCAATCTTATTTAATATTCACTCAAGAAATACTGCAAAGGCACATTATTTTTGTTTATTTAAATGAAAATATTCAGTATTTGGCCATAAGTGCGATTTCAACAATTTATCTGGCATTTTCAAAATAACACAAACATTTTTTTACATGAATTCTCCTTAACTTAGAATTTCAGCATGCAAATGTTTCGTGAAATAAATCTAAGCGTTTATTAGTTTACCCGTACTGCTGTCACATTCACATGAATTATTTGATATCACGCAGTAATTTGAGAGGCTTATTAATATTTTTAAAATATTTGCTTGCGAATGCCAGATTTACGCTTGCATTCAATCATACAGTTCTAACAAATGTACGCCAGATTTCAGTTGTTATTTATATACGAGTATCTTAGTCACTGTGTTGCTAGGAAAAGAACGAATATTATTCTGAAAGAAAAAAATTCAATTTACGAGCTATACTATTAAACGCTGGTACATGCAAAACTGTATAGAACGGGCGGAAAATAATACCTGGACTTGAAATTATCATAAAGAAGATTATTACATATCTAGTGGTTGTAGTATTTGTTAGATTTAGCGTAACCAAATTTTACAAATGTTGCGACAAGGAAAGAGAAATGCGCAAATATTTAGTGAGCGAAATCTGGTCACTTAGCCTTCACTCCTTGCAAATCTGGGTCTAAAACTCCTATTTAATGGATGTTTAGCTAGCCATTCATTAACCCAATATCTATTTTCGGAGTTTTTTCCCCTTTTTGACCGCAAAGCCAATGAGTAAGCTTGCTTTGGACACGGCGAACCTATCCCGACAATACATTGTAAACTACCGCCGAGCCTGCTAGCGGCGCTCCACTTCAGTCACGAGAACGTACTTGTGAACGCAAGTGTTTTGACCACAGTCCGTGAGTGTGAGTGTGACTGATAGAAAAACTTATCGTGTGACTTTCTAACGAACATTTAAGTTGCAGATATTTCTCGTGACTGTAAAATGCTTGCAGGTTTTATTGGAAAAATTACAAATACTAAAACTAAGGAGTTTTGAGCAGCTTATCATTCATGAAAATCGATTTATTATGAGTGTTGCTACCTATAATTGAAATTTATATGCACGAAAAACACCCTACATAAATATATATACATTCATACATTTACACACTGCAGTTTCTGCAAAATTTCTAATCAAGCGATTTGCATTTTTCTACTAAATACAGAATTTTTTCATTTTTCTCATTTTCTCCCTCCCCGTCATTATTCTCAAGTATTTAAATGAGAAATCTCATAAATTTGTTGTGTGAACTAAAGCATGTTCTTTTGGGCAGTAAACTAACTTTGATTTTTTATGCTCACTTGAAATGACATTTTTGAATATCTGCCGGAACAAACATTTTAATATTATTCTCTGATGTCAAGAACGCCAAAGCTTTAATGTCAATGTACGTGTAAACTATCATAAGTGTGGTCCCCCCACGAAGTTTGTGATCTTTATCCTTATTGCTTCCATGAAGAAACAAACACTATTCAATTTCAATTAACTAGTATAGGATACATTTTTATGTTTTTTCTCTAAGTCTTTGTACAAGCATTGAACTGGACAGTCATTGAACCTATGTGTGTTTATCAATTGAAAACATTTGTATCAAGACATTTTACAAATAATATAATTATACCGAATGTGTTAACCTAAGCCAGCCCGCACACTGAGGCGATGCGATGCGATTGGTGCGACGCCTTGCGAAATCGCACGGTTCATTTGTAGCACCGTGGGAATAGCACTGTGTTGGCTAGCTCACCGCCCACTGAGGCGATGCGACTCCTGCCTCCATTCCTCCTCACTTGCCTGTCGCACCAAAATGCTGCATGTTGCATTTTTCGTGCGACGAGGCGATGGTCACTAGCTTCTGTGCAGGTTGTCATAACGTTATTTTGGTTTCATACGGATGAATATAACAATAATTAATCGCTAGTTATTTAGGAGAATGCAAGAAATATTCCTCTTAAAAGTGATGCATGCTTGGGCGACAGCGTTAAGGCGCGGCTACATTATGCGTTTCTTCGTGCAACTCACGCACAACTCGCTCAAATTTGAAGCATGCATGCCGGTTGCACGAGTGCTGCATGAACTTCCACGGTATGCGGTTGTTGACAAGTCTTCTTGAGCAGCAAGCATCTGTAGCGCGTAGTTAGGAGTGAACTACATATCGTTAGGAGTGAAGTACGTAGTTAGGAGTGAACTCTCCCAGTTTGCAGTTGCACTTCATCATGGAGTGTTCTATTGTACTTCTGTTTATTGCTTGCGCTTTCTACATTGAGTGATCGGCACGCAAGCTGGTGCTTAAGATCAGAGACCAATTTTTTGGCAAAGTAGTGCATCTGAAACGTCAAAAATTCAACGTATAAACATATCAATTTATAAGAATTAGCTTACAAAACTATAATAACAGAGACCCTGAGACGGCATTAACAGTTGATATAATGGATAGAAAATTCAAACATTGAGGACACAGTATTTTTAAGCCGAATAAAATGTGAGGCATTTGAAAAAAATCGAAGTAGGTGCAGAGGATGTACAGCGACCGACCCTATCTTGCTATGATATGTTGTAATTTCTTAATGATGAAGCAGAGAGCCGGCAGTCAACATCAAATTTGCATAGTCAAGTAGTCGCTCAGGTAAGCTATGTTAATTTTTTATTTATGAATAGAAAGTAAAGGAGTTGAATAATTCCTCCCATAGCATTTATACTTGAGTGAACAAAAATATAATCAAAAATGAATACCGTGTATAATTTTTTTAAACATATAGCATTAGTCTCGAGTAAATCAACCCTGATTCTTGTTAATTAGATGGCCTAAACGGAAATAAGTATTCGTCACTATGAAACATATTTGGGTAGTTTTGTCTTTGATTGACTGTAAATTACTTATACATGAAGGATATAAACAGGTAGCGTGAGTCATTCATGTCGATCCTGTTTTTTTATTCATAGAGTTTCTTTTTCTTCCCTATCGCACATACGACAGCTACTGACCAGAGTGCACGTTCATCTGTATTCATTCTCTCCGGGCCGAGGCGTGCAACTGACCCCCGCTGCCCCCCGCATAGTGTAGTCACTCGTGCATCGAGTCACGCTCAGAGGTTAAAAAATGCTTCAGAGTTGCGCGCAGTAAAAAACGCATAGTGTAGCCTGGCCTTTAGGAAGACAATGTATAGAGTTGCTTTTCTCATATATTAGCGATAATTGGTATGAAACATATATTATAAGGCAAAAAAAAATTCCTAAAAGTTTCAAAACCCACAAATAACTGAAATAGACATTAAATAGTCATACTAAATGCCCATTGAAATGAGTAAGATTTTTTTATGCAATGCTTCCGGACATGAAACATAAAAATATGGCGCTGCTTGGCATCCATACCGCTTGCAACCAACGACTTCGAGGCTTGAGCTAGTCTGACAGCTGGATTTCACGTACGAGCTTAACTTTTCTGTGATGGCCTCCTAACCGGAAATGAACGCAAGTGAAAAATTGATATGCCTTCTTCAGGAATGATCGGCGCTGTATGATTCAAGTGATGTGCTGTACAATGGCAGAAACTTCCAGGATATGTTATGCAAATGGGCATTACAGCGCAGAGCATTACGGTCATTAGAATTTGTATATTGGATATTGTGTACACCTAAAATTTCCCGCCGCACAGCTCATCAGCAGTTAATTGAGCGCTGCAAAGCAGGGCTCGAGTTGTTGCCCGATGCAAAATGTTTATTGGGTTCTCATGCGATACGAGTTGCTTCAGTGGGCGGTACTGATGCAACACTTCGCATGCGACTTGATGAGCTCTGTTTTCGTGCGACGTCTCATCTATCGCATCGCCTCAGTGTGCGGGCTGCCTAATACGACATAAATGTTTTCTTCCCCTATTCACATCCTAAAATGTTTTTGCTAGCCTTGTGTGGTACAATTTAACATTTCTTACGCTCGTGAGTATATTATGACTGCGTAATCTTAAACAAATTATTGACCACAAGCAATTCAGAAGTAGATTGTTTCTAAAGTCAAGAACAATGGTCAAATTTAAGTATAGCTATCTTTGGGCCAGAAAAAGTTCAGTGACTTTTAGGGCATCCTACCAGCAACGCTATTCTAAGGAGTGTAATTACGTTTAACCTAATTCACTTAACCTAGTTGCGCACTAGACTGGTCAAGGAATTAGTTCATTCGAGATTCGATGCATAATTTTACAATGTAGTTTAAATGGGCTAGATATTAAAAGTATTCTTTAGAAACGACTTGAGAACAGACTGAAGATCATTGACATTAACCATGGCAAATTACCCTATCAGGATGAGTCATTTAGGAGAAAAGATTTGACTTGGTTAGTATGCATGATTAGTATTCCGATAGGGAAAGGGATTCAAGATTTATTTTGAATGATTTGTAAGAATTTCTTTCACGGATCTCAGCAGGGATTGAGTTCCAAGTTTTAGTTCAAATAAAGAGGATACTGTTTTGGGACGATCGAGTATTATCGTTTATCAACTTGATTGTATTTGTGTGATTGTGTTGTGTTGGTGCTAAAATAACTCTAATTTATTTTTGTCGGGCTTGGGTTTGATTTACCGACATTATGGTGTACCCAAAACGGGCCAAACATAAAACAAAGGGAGGGGCCTTCTCTAAGTTCTTTGATCCATACTCAAGGCCTACCAAAGGTCAAAACCCCTCAGTTTCTGAATCCTTAAATCAGCCTTCTGCTTCTGCAGGTGAAGAGGCAATTAGAGCTTCCACTTTAGCTATACATGTGGAAGTTGCGGATGCTCAAAATGAAAGTTCTCAACTTAACCCAACTGATACTTCAGACCCTGCTCAACCTGATGCCAAACGACCTAGAACCTCATCACAATTATCATCACTATTAAACCAATCTCTCAATTCAGACCCAAACTTTGCAAGCTTTCAAACCTGCCAGCTTGAAAGAAACAATTCTGTTGCAACAATCACTGTGAACAATTCTGATGATAGTTTGCCTTCATATCAGCCTCAATCATCTCACACCAATGCTGCAAAATGCTGTTCCGGCTGCGGCGAGTCCGATGCCTGGCATGGTGTTCGCTCGCTCTTCTGCATCGACCTATCACGGACTTTCAACCTTGCAGCAGATTTTACGAGCACCTAATTTTAAATAGGTTTAAAACGTTCCGCAAGCATAATAAATTACTGAATCTGAAGCAGATGTTTCATACCTTATTCATTCTGTTGCAGCATTTTGTACATGGTACTTTCACGGTTCAAAAAGTTCAAAGGTAGTATGGTCTCATACTGGCCACCATGTACAAAATGCTGGAGCAGATTTTTCATACCTTATTCATTCTGTTGCAGCATTTTGCACATGGTGGCCAGTTTGGGGACCATGTACAAAATGCTGCAACAGATTTTTCACACCTTATTCATTCTGTTGCTGCATTTTGTACATGGTCCCCATACTGGCCACCATGTACAAATTGCTGCAACAGAATGAATAAGGTATGAAAAATCTACTTCAGATTCAGTAATTTATTATGCTTGCGGAACGTTTTAAACCTATTTAAAATTAGGTGCTCGTAAAATCTGCTGCAAGGTTGAAAGTCCGTGATAGGTCGATGCAGAAGAGTGAGCGAACACCATGCAGGCACCGGACTCGCCGCAGCCGGTACAGACCCGAACAACCTGTGTGACAACAAAATCGTACAAATGTAATTTAAGTTTGTCGACAACTGGAAATTTTAGGATAAATTTGCAGGTCAAGGTTTATGAAAGTCCTGCGGACTTTAACAAGTTTTTAAGTATTCAAGAGTTTTTAAGTATTCAAGAGTTTTTAAGTATTCAAGAGTATTTAAGTATTCAAGAGTTTTTAAGTATTCAAGAGTATTTAAGTATTCAGGAGTTTTTAAGTAATCAAGAGTTTTTAAGTTTTCATGAGTTTTTAAGTATTCAAGAGTTTTTAAGTATAGTATTAATTTCATTTGCGGATAAAATATTATGAGGAGCAAAGCACCCAAATCTCACACTAGCCCCCGAAAAGATCTCATTTCACTAGAAAAGGACGAACCTCCGAGGGCCTCGGGTGTCTTCCGTCCATGCGACGCCAGTAGCCTGCTGCCGTCCCTAGCTGCTTTCAGTTTAAGCTCTCATCTTGTTGATGATTTACTCAAGTTAAAACTCCACGGAGAAATTTGGGATCCAGGTTGACGAATTGCAGATTGTTGAAAATTTCAGAACCGTTGAGTCGCCTGCCGCTGAGAACGAAGAGTATCTCGTAGCGGGTCTTGAAGTGCTGCTGAAGAGTGCCGGAACCAAACTGATAACGGCCGGACCACAAAGCAGCTCTGACGCTTCACAGGACTGACACTCGGTTTTAACGCACAGCAGTTGCGTTGAACAGAAGCTCAGCAGGTTCTGGTACGGGACTGCGTGGAAAATGAAAATTTCGAACATCAGTTTTTTGCGGTTGATTAAAGTTCGAAGGTAATATGGTCTCATGGGGGATGCAAAATTTGAATACACTTTATCTCCTCATATGATCGAATGTTATATTTTTAATAGTATAAATATTTACTGATGAACTATTTATTTCCTTTAATTATTTACTTTGTAAATTTTGGATTTTATTGCCATTAAAATAAACTTAATCTAAGCTGCAGATATTCTACATACAAATACACACTGATGGTGTCCCTGTACTTCTGATAGAACCAACTGATAAAAAAAGCAATGCCAAAAAGTTCTTGTCAAATGAATTTCAGCTGTTCAAACTTCTTGCCAATTCTCCTTTTGGAACAACAGGAATTACGAGCATTCACAAAAATTTCAAACGTAACATTCTAGTCCTTATTATGTCATCCACTGCTAAATCTAAGCTATCCTTACTATTAAAAATTTCAGAATTAGGTACCTAGCAAATTCATTGCCGCCTGCCTGCAAACCAATCTCAATCCATTTGTGTCATAGGACCATTTGGAATTGATACTCTGGATTCTGAAATAGAGGAAACCCTTGATGAGGCCGGTTGTGCAAACCTCAAAGTAACTCGGATACAGAAACCAAAAAACCAAGGCCCAACTACAATGGAAAAAATAGTTCATCAATCCTCCTCTCTACCGGAATATGTCTACTTCAACTATCAAAGATTCAAAGTCAACCCGTACATAGGTAAACCTTGGCAGTGTTACCAATGTCAGAGATTTGGACACAATGCTCAACAGTGCAGAAATCTACCTAGATGCGTAGCTTGCTCAGGCCCTCACCAAGTAAAAGACTGCCCATCAGACTCCAGACCAAAATGCACAAATTGCTCTAGCTCCCACACTGCAAACTACGGTGGCTGCCCTTTTATACAGCAGGCAAAAACATTTGAGAAGGTAAGAGTACAGCATAAGCTCTCATTTCGAGATGTTCTGGCAGAAGTCAGGCAATGCTCAGCCCAACTAGTTGAAAGAGACTTCCAACTTACTCAGACCTCAATAACCAAGGAAACAATCGAGACCATCTCATCTAAACTGGCAACCAAAAACTACCGTCAAAACTCAACATCAGTTGCCACCCAAGCTTAATCTGACCCCACTTTCTCAAATAGCCTACAATCAACCTTAATGGAGTTAGTCACTCTTCAATCTAAAGTGCTTCACTTATATCAACCACAAAATTCAACTACTGACCCAGAACAGTTACAAAGCATTGCTAATGCAGTCATCGAAACAGTCGCCCCCCACATTTTTGGTAACACATGTGATAAACACACCATAAACCCGAGACGATTCAGCTCAACCGCTCTCAACTGAAATAAATCTTTCCACCATACCCATTTCCTCTCAATCAACCTCAACAACTGTAGCACCTAATATGTTATCCAATCAGTGGCAAGAAGACAACGTCTCCTCCTCACCTGTGATTGGGGGCAAGTACTTAAACAACTATGGTGAAAACTGAGGGTTTCACTAGACTTAAGTCGCCACGAATGGATAAGGTGTAGAAAAGGAATTAGGCAATAAGTTTTATTGAAAAAACCAAACACTTTTAAAACACTGTTAAAAATTGACAAAGTCGCAACAAACAGCGATCTCTGCCTCTAAACCAGATAAACGTTAATTAATTAAGCAACATTGGATTACAATAAAGGTTTTAAATTTATTTAATAGTTTCCAGTCTGCAAAGTCACATTTAAAGGCAATACATTGTGACCGTTAGCCGGCGGAACACAGTGGGCCTGGCCTCTCAGCCCCTCGCGTCGACTGCGACGTCACGTTAAAACCTAATTAGGGTAATGTTCAAAAGCAGGTCGCTTGCCAACGGCCTTGAACACTTGCAACTGGAACGTCCGCCAACCCCCGAAGTACTTGTGGGTCCTCTCCCGGTCTGTACTGAACAGACAGCCACCGACGGTCAGCTTCTGGCTGAATAGAAGACAGTTGACATCCTTAAGGCCCTCCTCTCTTCCCGCGACGAACGGATAGTAATAGACGGTCAATTAGAAGACGGCTTGGCACACTCGCACTCGGGTCAGAGGGTGGCGCCGGTCGAGAACCAATGGGCGATCGCTAGAATAGCTGGAAAAAACATATGGGTTAGAAAAGACCGTAATTATGGCAATGATAATAATGATAGTAATGGTGAATTCAAATCGTGGTCGGATAAGAAAAGTTCAGAGATGAGATATTAGTCCCTTTAAACCAGAGAACGTGGAATCCGTAGGCCCAATCGGCTAGCAGAGACAGGCCGCAAACGCATACTATGTGTGGAAAGAGAAAGTAAAGGTAAGGATTTTGAAAGTTGACAAGACAGCAGTATAAAGGTTAAAATTCAAGTTCAGTTTAAGAAGTGTAGCAGTTATGTTCAGTTCTCACTAAGTTAATGAAAATTACTTTATACCCACCTAAGGAAATGATGCCCTCAGTGTGTTGACTTGCAGAAAAGTAGTGGATGATACAACGAATCAAGAGGTCAAGAAGTCAAGATGTCAAGTAATTCAAAAGATCAAGTGTCCCAAGGTTGAGGACAGTCAAGTCGTCCCCCAGCAAAACCAAGTGCAAATTGCACTCTTAAACAAGAGAGCTGGGAGAACGAGTAGAGAGACAAGCTCCAAGTAACGTAAACCTAATTCACAACCAAATACCCCGATTACCAAATCTATAGAAACAAAAATGAACAATGACAATATACACGAAAAACAAACTCCAGCGACTCCACAATCAAAGCCACAGCGAAGGACCACACGTTATGAGGACGAGTACCACCAGCGCCACATACGACCGGGTCTCACTCGAGTAGCACGACCAGAGGCCAGGAGACATCCGTACCAGTCGTTCGCAAGTGAGCAAGTACCTAAACAGGCAACCACCTCTCTGAGGAAACCAGCACTGGGACAAATAATTAAAAATTAAATTTAAAAAGTCAACCTCACGTACACCCTGTGGGGATTTTTCCCACACAACCAAATATCTAAAAATTTTTCTATTGACCCATCACCTGTACTAGGAAGAAGACAAAACCCTTTGAAGTCCCACCTAAATCAGAGCCATCAACAACTGATTAAAAAAGCACCAAAATGCCTCAAAAAGAACTGAAAATTCTACAATGGAGCTGTCACAGTATACGTAATAAGCTCTAACTTTTTAAACTTCACTTCAGTGCTCAAACCATCCCCATGTAATATGTTTGTGTGAAAGTGGTCGTCAGTTGAATTTGAACCAACTTTTATCAATTACACAGCTATATACGCTCATCGCCCAAACGGACAGCGGGGAGGGGGATTGGCAATATTAGTGCGCCTATTAGTATATGTTCCTTATCTGCTTCTGAGCTTAGGTCATTTTCTTAATGGTCAACTGGAACTCCAAGCCGTGTCTATATCGCTTAATCAGTCAAACTCTCTTACTATCCTTAATGTATGTAATCCAAACTGTTCTATTACTCTACAGGAAATTAAACACTATTTCACCTCCCTGAAAAACCAATTCATAGTTGTAGGAGATTTCAATGCCCATAGCACATTGTGGGAGCTTAATAACACCTGCACCCCTAACAGTACTAGAAAAAATATAGAACTGGTTCTTCTCCAACTCCAACATCCTAATATTGCTCTACTCACCCCACCTTCTCTCCCTATCTACTACAATACGTATCATAACCAACACTCTAACCTGGATCTTTCTTTTTCTTCTACTAATCTTCTTCCCAGTGCCTTTGTTCACTCTGGCCCTGACCTAACCAGCGGTCACTACACGATAAATACAATCCTATCGTTAACGCCTCAACTGGTCATGTATTGCAACCTTCCGAGGTGGAAATTTGATCACGGTTCCTGGGATAGATGGGTGTCATTGTTACCAGAGAGGGAACATCACGTGACAGAGGATGTAACCACTAGTAACTCAAAACTAACAAACTAATAGCTTCCTCTAGATCTTTTCCCCAGACCAAAGAAACCGTTAATCCTCGTTTTAGTTAAGGTTTGGTGGAACCAAAAGTGTAAAACTGCATTGGAAAACCGAAATTTAGCTAAGAAACACTTCATTAAATATCCAACCCAAGTAAATCTCATAGCATTCAAGCGTGCTGAAGCTCTGGTGGAAAGGAAAATCAAAGAAGCCAAGCGTTCCTCGTGCACCAAATTTTGTAACACAATCACGTCAGATACTCCCCCCTCAATACCATGGAGAAACATTCATAGCATGAGATCCTCTTCACGGAAAACCAAACTTTTGTCACGGCTACTAATGTAGTTGCAGACTCTCCTGGAAAATTAACCTCCTGGCCACCCACTTAGAAAAAACTTTTACAGCATCTGCCCCACAGCCCTATCCTACTTTCATCTTGTTACCTCTCTCAATTGCACTACTAGACGATAGCATAGTATGGTATAATTACCCAATTGCAATGATTGAACTAGATAGAGTCATCTCAGCATTAAACAACACTTTTCCTGGTCTAGACCAGGTTAGTAATGAACACATTAAGCACTTGCCTTCGTCCTACAAGGAGTGGTTGCTAGATATTTTTAATTAAAGCTTCAACACAGGAGTTCTCCCCCAATCATGTAAAAAAGCATTCTTCTTCCCATCCCAAAATTTTTAAAACCTACTTCTGATGTTTCTTCTTATCGGCCCTTCTCTCTGCTATCCTGCATCGGTAAGCTAATGGAAGCAGTAATGAAAAACAGATTAAACTATTTTCTTGAAGAAACAAGTGCACTAAGAATACAGCAGAGGGGATTTCGACAGAGGCTCTCGGCAGTGGATCAAGTGACAAGACTGGAATCTGTAATTCGTGCGGCACAGCAAAAGAAGCACCACTTAGTGGTGGCTTTCTGTGATCTTTCACAAGCCTTCGACTGTGTTTGGCATACAGGTCTCTTATATAAACTCTCAAAATTGGGTGTGCACGGCAAACTTCTTCGCTTGATAAGGGAGTACTTGAGAGACCGCAGCTTCCGGGTTTTCTTTGAGGGGGAACGATCAGTAGAGCGCAAAATGAAGACTGGTGTTCCACAAGGAGCAGTCCTATCTCCCTTGCTCTTCAATGTAGTGTTGAGCGGCCTGTCCTTGATCCCAACAGTACAAACTGCAGAATATGCTGATAAAATTATTTACTTCACTTCACACCAAAATCTAGCTACAGGTGCGCAGGTTATCCAACAAGCACTATCTTCTTTCCAAAATTGGACTTCAAAATGGGGCCTTGCTCTGAATTTGGAAAAACAAAATGTGTGCTCTTTACTCAATGCCGAGCCATTCCTCCATCAATAAGGATAGGTGGAACAACCTTAGACTTTGTAATGCAACATAGACACCTGGGAGTAACCTTAGATGCTCCTAAAGTAAGCTGGTCCTCCCATATTGCTTCCCTCAAACAACGTTGCATCCCACTCACAAATCTCATAAAATCTATCTCCCATCATCATTGGGGTACCGATCGATCCCTCTTGCTCAAACTATACTGTACACTCATTCGAAGTCGTCTAGACTATGCAGATCCACTATACTCTACAGCCCCAAAATACATTCTGCAGAAACTCAAAATTATTCAGAACAACTCTCTACGCATTGCACTAGGTTGTCTCAAAACAACTCCCATAAACTCAATAGAAATAGAAGCAAATATCCCTCCCCTGTTTCTACATAGAACTAGCCTGTTGCTCGATCATGCCCTCAGAATTTCACAACTCTCAGAATTCTTGAAGCTTCCAAACATACCTCAGATCAGACTCACGAGTAAGACTTCCTCTTTCCTTGTACTTGCTGCCAAAATTTACGAACAGTATCAACAACCCTTCCCTCGCCCAGTGGTTACTACCCTTCTTTATCCCCTTCACCCCCTTATAAAAACAAGTACCATGTTGTTGTCAAAATTTTCAGAAACTCCTTCCAAACTTCCTTTAGAATCTATCATCCAGCTCTTTCAGGAAATTTTTCAGGATCATTATGGTACACATTTGCATGCTTATACAGATGGCTCTCACTTTGGAAGCCCTACAGCCTCCACAACAGCTGCACTGGTAATCCCATCAAAAAGTGTATCTCTAAACTGGAAACTCTCTCCGTTTGTCTCCTCATTTGGGCAGAGCTCTTTGCAATCCTTGAAGCTCTGAGATGGGCACAATACAATCTGCAAGATGGAAAAGGATATGTAATCTTCTCTGGCTCCTTGTCCTCCATACATCTCATCCAATCACCTAAACCAAAGAAATATACCACAATGGTATATAATATCCAGCAAATCTTAACATCCATGAACAAAAAACACGAAGTTAGAATACAGTATGTACCAGCACACAAAGTGATTGCTGGAAATGAGGCTGCTGATGCTCTTGCAAAAGCCGCACACAATATGCAGCACCGAACATTATCTCCTCTGCTCACTGAGGACTTCCAGACTCATTTACTGAAACTTGTTATAGAAGAATGGAGGGTACTCAGCGGTCCAGCGAGGCAAGGGCAGATTCTTGGCTGCAATTAGGGACTCTAGGTGAGTGGCCTTAATTAGACTTCTCATCCTAATCGCGTTTTTGAGACTTCAACAAAAAAAAACAATTTATTTCCAATATAGATGGTACAAAAGTCCCATCATTGGTTTTTAAAATATCTTAAAATTAATACACTTAGATGATACACACACACGAGTATTGTAATACCCATGTCACTAATCGAAAAGAAATGATTGAGGGCAATGTACTCCTAATGTACATTTGATGATACATGTAATGATAATTATGAGAGACAACACAATTTCATGGACGATTCATTTTCATTGTGGGGTGAAAACACTTATGACAGTTTACATGTGCATGACATAAAACTTCGAAATTCTTGACGCCAGGAAATGATATTTGAATTGCCTGTTACAAACATAAAAATGCATCCTATAGCAAGTTTTATTGAGTTTGATAATGTTAACTAATGAATGTAATAAAAGAAATGTAAAGGTGAACTTAGTGCAGTGAAACCCTTTTGACAGTCTTTACGTACATTGACGTATGAGCTCTGGCTTCTGTGAGATCAGAATGTTGAAAGTGCTTGTAGATAATTTGTATTCAGAACTAAAGGGTCGAAATGGCAGAAATTTAAAAAATTGTACGGACAAAACATAATAGAACTAAGTTTACAGCCTCAATAAACTGCTTAAATCACACAACAAATTTACGTATTTCTTATATACATACCTGACAATGATAAAGGAAGTGATCTGTTTGGTAACGTGATAAGTAAGTTGATAATTAATAAAAAATACGGTATTTATAGTGAAAATGCAAGCCGCTAGATTAGCAATTTTGCACTAACTAGTGTGCGTAAATGCTAGCATATAAGCAATCCCATCGCATACGCACACTACAAAAAATATAGTGTAATGTAGTGAAATCTATTGAAATGTAGGGCAACAAGCAATAGAAACTCGTAACTACTTTTCAGTGTGTACTGCGGCATACAATTATTGTTGAGACGCAAAAATGCCTCTGATTTAAATAATTTTTTCTGAGTGGCAACGATTTCTCCAGTCAGATAGTCCGGTCGGTTATGATTCTTTGTTGTACATAGATGTTACGTTAACAATTGAACATTTCGCTTTCATTCATAAGATTAAATACTGCTATATAAAACTATCAAAGCAAACGCAGGTATTATACAAGTACCACTTACCTACGCGTATGAATACCGGAATGGAGAATGCACATCACTCTCAATGTGATCCGAGAGTTGTTCTCAGACTTGTATATTTGCAATACACCAGTGTTGTAATACAGGGTGGCGCATAAGCAACGCACATTTTGAAGGTAAATTTTAAAGATTTTTTACCGCAATATACACTGAGTATCTGTAGACAGGATACGACATGTAAATAAACTTTAAGAGTTCCTCTATCGTTTGCAATTAACCCTATCGTTATACCTTTCATAGTTTATTTGTTATTAATTTTTGAAAAGGGTGCGTTACTTATGCGCCATCCTGTACAAAGATAAAATCTTATTTTTTGGATGACGGTAGACTCGAACAGATTAGTCGATATGTCAGACGATAACACTCTTGTGCAATACTATGTCGCCCGATTATCACACTTGAATAGATCTTTTTGAAATGTTCCGATACGGTGAGGTCAAAAATGTGATTTCCATGAATGGAATGCAGAAATTAAAAAATCGGGTTTCTAGCTGCACATTAGTATACGAAAATTCAGTTCATTATTTCTCTTGCTTCATTTACCATTCAATAGCTATTTACTCAGCCATCATTTTCTTTTTTTCTAACTCCAGGTAACTCCTTAGCGGAAAAAGAAAGAAAAAAAACAGTTTATTTCCAATAGAGATGGTACAAAATTACCATCATCGGTTTTTAAAATATCTTAAAGTTAATACACTTAAATGATACACACGCACGAGTGTTGTAATACCCATGTCACTAGTCGAAAAATGATTGAGGGCAATGTACTCCTAATGTTGCTTAATCTACATTTGATGATACATGTA
>JACJUY010000431.1:17104-50775 GCA_014220935.1 Platorchestia sp. MABIK | reverse complement strand
TACTGACTAGCCTGAAATCATGGTACGACCGAAACGGTCTCAAATTAAATGCTAATAAAACACAATGCATCATTTTTGTATCCAAAGATGCAATTAAAAAACTTCAGATTTTACTCTCGCAGTTGGAAATGATAAAATTAAGGCATCAAAAAAAAGTTGAAAATCTCGGGATCTGGTTCGATAGAAACATGTCTTTCAAATCTCGCGTTGAGAATACTTGCAACAAAATTTACGGAACTTTAATGTTTTTTCATCGTATAAAGAGTATGCTAGACGAAAAATCCCGATTATTAGCCATTCAATCCCTGGAGTTATCGCGCATTGACTACTGCAGCCTAGTATGGGGAGACTTACCTCAATGCCTTCAAAGGGATTTACAAAAATGCATAAACTTCGCAGCCAAGGTGGTGTGCAGCAGTAATTTCATAAAGAAGTGATCACGTAACTCCTCTCCTTAATAAACTCGGTTGGATTCCTATTCAAGAAAGGCTCCTCATGCAGAGAGCCCAATACGTATTCTCCTCGTTGTACCTTCCTCAGAGCAATGCTGAAATAGTACGTTTCCATCCACCCACTGTAACCAACCAAAAGCCGAACAGAAACAACAATGTCTTAGTCAACTATCGTTCATCTCACACAGGGCAAAAGGCTCTGTAAATATCAGGCGCCTAACTGTGGAACAAACTTCCCCTGAGTATTAAAATCCCTCAAAGACAGAGAGAATTTAAAGCCAAAATAATTCGTCATCTTTCGTCTCAAGTTTGAACTATGTGAAATAGTTTCTCATGATGTTGAAAGTGTTAAGAGTTCATTAGCTGTAAAAATGTTCTCTTGTTACAGTTAAAACAAAATTTTCAAGAGATGATCCTACACCAGCGTGGTTTTATTACAACAGAAGATATCCTCGTACCATGTTTCTGCTTGGCTAAGCCTGAGTGGCTATTTACGGCTTGTCCAAGACAGTTTTAAATCTATGGGTCGTGAGCGACGCCTTGAATCGCTGCTTGTACGGAATCTTCACCAGTACCAATGGCTCACGAAGAAGGTCGCCAGGTCTTTTCGCAGACCTCTTCCGGCAGAATCGTCCAACCCACGGAGCGCAACCTCAGGGAAAATTTACTCATCTCATCAGAATTTGGACTTGCTTAAAACCAAGATTCTGAAGAGTCAAGGTGAGGAACTAACGCTAGACTTTGTTTAGGTAACCAAGTGCTCCCTTCGTTTCATGTGGTCTGATCACAAAAGCAACTTCTACGCAATCAAGAACCACCTTTGTAATGCTGGCGCTCTGCAAGAAGCGGAAGAGGTTCAAGTTAGGTTTAATGAGAGTTCTCGCACGGCAAAGCTTGCAGCCGACACTCTTCACAAGTGGGAAGTGGAATTTTCTTCAGCTTTATCCGTGAGTTTGTGTAACCTGTCAATTCATTCCCACCGTTCGTGATTGTCCGATCCTGAGCGGATGGGATTGGAAGTCCAACTGAAGTAGGCTGAATTGACAAGAAATGCTCAAGCAGAGTTGGATAAATTGGACACCTCCGAGAAAATGTTGGAACTCGAGCTACAGAAAGAAAAGCAAAAAATAGAAGAACGAAGGAAGACAATACTGAGAGAGAAGCTAGTTCCAGAAATTCGGTGCGAATTGGAGTGTGACGAGTCCAACGCTGAAGTGAGAAGTTACACGGAGGCGAGAGAAGGTCGTATCGGAAGTATTCAGTCTTGGATCGACAGTGCTGAACCACAGCACACACTTGTCGACAGGGGAGGAGAGATCACAGGGAGGAGACGAGAGGGAAGTCGCGAGCACCTCCGGAGACCACAAGCTGAGGAACCTCTGGTATCACAGGCTGGCCCTCCATCCATGCTCACTACACCCCCATCTTCCCGAACCAACGACAAGATATCTTCTTATCTCAGACTTGAAGAAACCGCCCAGTAATCCTTTCGACGAGCAATGTCACAAGTTCCATTGTTGGCTGAAAACGCTGGAGCATAAAATGGAACCATTAAAATTGTACCCATTAGACGAAATAGAAATTCTCTATGCTCACACTCTCCCCGGCTCGGATCTGCATAGGCTCATACAGACCTTTGGGTCGACGGTGGGTGAGGACACGAGCAGCGCTCTGAAAATAATATACAGAGAACTGCACCGAAGGTTTGGTTCTGAGGTTGAAGTTGCCATGAGCCTGTACGCTCAACTTCAGAATTTTCCTGTCATCAGGGGAATTGAGAGCGATATGGTAGTAGCTAGCAAGTTGAGACAATTATCCGATCTGTGTTCCACAATTTCCAACTATATGAGCACGACGCCAGATCTCAATATTCTCAACCACTCACTAGGATTGGCGCCTATTCGTCAGAAATTACCAGAGTTCATCGATAACGCGTGGCGGAGACACAAGGCTCAAATTTCACAGGGCGGTTCTAGTGTACCATTCGCTGTGTTCGAAAATTTCTTGAGTGATAAGTCGAACACTTTGTGCGACGTCTTGAAAGCCAGTTCTGCAATTAATGTCAACCAGGGCAATAAGAAACCTCTTTCTCGTCGACCTGATAATACTTCGTTGCTCAAAAACGCGTCGCATTCTCGCTCTGACACGGAAACTACACCTGCACCGCAAAACTCTTAGACCGGTTTCAAGTGCGCGTTGCACAAAAGCAACACGCAGGACCTCAGCAGCTGCGACATGTTCAAACGTGCAGACCCGAGCATGAGGAAGCAGCTGATAAGCAATTTCAACCTATGCTTCCATTGTTTAGGGGGTCATTTCGCAGCGAATTGTTCGGAGAAAGTGAGGTGTTGTACGTATGGCAGTGAAAACCACTGCACAATTTTGCATGCCAAGAAACGGAAGAATTTAAATACAAGGTGAGAATTTATCCAGGAAATAACTTGTGCCCAATCAAACTTTGTGCGACCTACGGCGGGATAGGGCTCGAAGCCATCAAGCACGTTGTGTTCTTCGATTTGCGGTGACGTTCGAGGACGAAGCTGCGGGAAGACTGCTGGTCGATATTATTCTTCCCGGGCAATTGACCAAATTGCGGACCTACGCGATCCTCGACGATCAATCTGACCAAAGTTTTGCGACTTCCAAATTGTTCGATTTTTTCGGAGCAGATTGGTCGATGGAATTCTATTCAATAGCGACGTTGTCTGGAACGTCGAGCACTCAAGATGGAAGCATAGCCTCTGGGCTCATCATTCAGGCCGTTGAGAGCATAGAGGCTATACCTTTTCCTGACCTCTTTGAAAATAACATGATTCCAGACACCAGGCATGAGGTCGCTACACGACAGATGGTAGCCAAGCATCCTACACTGTCTGAGTATGCACAACATTTCTGTGAAGAAAATCTCGCTGCGGAAGTCACTATTTAATTTGGAAGAGACGGAGGAGACCTCATGGCAGCAAGTACAGAACAAGTAAAGGCCCCGTTTGTTTTCCGCACTCTGGGATTTGCCATGGTTGTGTTGATCTTTCCCGAGAGGTGCAGGAATGAACGTAGAAAATTCACAACGTTGAAAACAAGCATCGAATGCAGTGAGATTATTTTGAGTAATCTTCTAATGACACCTGCCGAATGTTTTCCGTCTATTTGAAGTACGTTCCCTTTGTGCAATGCACATTGTTTATTTTTAATTATGCTGCAATTTATTTTACGTTTACACGCGCAGTGTATATTTCTTCGATTTTTTTAATAGTGACAGCTGTTTCAAATATTGGCCTCTCAGTGTTTGAATTTTCACTTTAACCATTTCAATATCAGAATTAGGAAAGTGAAATGATATTCTTTTAAAAGCATCTTCTCTGGACACTCTGTTTTATACTCTGCGAGCTTAACGTTCCATAAACATGGAAATTCTTTATATTTTTCGATATGAGTTAAAATTTCTTCCTTGCTCCAAAATGTGTAAGCCATGACTACATATGATCGCTGTTGACTGGCAGGGCACAACACCAATATTGAGCATGCTAAATGTTGCCGCTCCTTGCCGTGAGCGTGGCAATAAGGGTCATTTTGCATTGCTGTGGGCGAAGCTTATTTGACTGGCGGGATGAAGCGACGATGTGGAGAGCAAAGAAACCGTCAATGTAAAAGGTCCTTAACGACGATAGAGCGACGTGCGGACTGAGTGACAAGCGGATGGCGGAACTCCGACAGAATTACGATGGTGTTCCCTCATCCGACGCTGGTGCCAGTTCAGTTCAACTGGTCACAGATGATAATACTCCGTATTTGTTATTATAGTGCAAATAATAAATTGTTCTAACTTTATTTACATATGAGCTGTCTTAATTTGGTATGACAGCTTGAAAGTTATTCATGCTTGAAGAATGAATTACAAAGTGATAGTCAGCTGCTGTGAGGGCATGAATTTTTGCATCAACACAAGTAGTTCGAGGCCTTCTATGCCCCCAGGTTTCTGGTCAACCAACGCTGAGCCAGAAAAATTTTCAGTAATCAATGGGAGCAGAATGCGTTAATGATATAAATAAGACAAAGGTTCTAATGAAATTTTTACTTGAAAAAAGAATATTTAACAATATTATCATTGAATAAAATTATCATTGATAATTAAAACTAAGCTTAACATTACTCTTTTAAATTAAAACTTTTATTTTCATTAAAGAAAGCTGTGGTGGGCTTAGCGAAAAGAGACATTACAGTATCGTTTGAAGCAAAATACTCGAGACTGTACGTGTTTGAAATTTTAATTTGCTTAAAATCAGGAGAAAATTCCACTGCCATCCTAGTTTCCTGAAGCGCTAAATTACCTGCTGTACGTTACTTCTTTTACCTATTCATTTAATTCAGAATAGGAATGTTCAGAGTTTTCCTCATATTCAATGAAATATTTGTATTCGAATTATGAAAAATTTTCTTTACTATAACGCCTTCTTAGTGTCAATCCATATAGTCTGTTTTGTTGGGTTTCTTTAGTTGTTTTTTGAGCCATAAGTTTAAACTCCTATTAGCTTAAACGTCCGTTACTACATAGACTCGTTGCTGGAAACAAGTTATCGTTGAACTTTTAAGCCAAGTTCTTGAAGGAAACACTCGACCCACGAAGTGAAGTCCACGACGTAGTTCTGAAGTTTCCACAAGATGAACTGGTCGGCCCGACTGCACTCCCTCAGCGCCTGCGTTGCTTTGGGACGCACTTCGCTGCGGCGCAAGATCAGGGCGGTGAGGCGGCCAGGTCTGCTCAACACACGAAACTCGTTACTCACGTCTGGTGACCGCTATGTGAGGGCCCAGACTGCACCTCACATCCAGTGTTTGTCTCCCTCTTTCCGCCCACACATTTGCCTGCCTCTCCTCACTCACCTGTCTCAGCCTCACTGACACTCGCGTATAATCTGCTAGATCTAATTAGTTTGGTTCACATAATCATCCATTTCATAATCTTCAGTGAGCTCGGAACAGACATAAAAATCCGACCTTCACATCTTATGTGTGCACTGAACAATCGTACTTAATTTTTTCTCGTATCCTTCAACAATTTTACACATTGATTTAGTTTAATGAACATCAAGCTTTTGGTTTGATGAAAATAATTTTTCATTTTAAAAAATATACGTATTTATCCACGATGTAGAAAAAGTCCCGAAGAGTGATTTAGCATAAGGTTGCTTTCAAATATTTCTCATATAAAACCATAATATTGTTATTTCAATCAATAGAATGAAAACTTGTTGACCCTGAATTCGTTTGAGATCTGTCGTGTAAAACAAGTTAACACGTTTCCTGCAATGGGTTGCACTGAAGTTCAATTTTCAATTAAAATTTTAGGTTAATTATAGCAACAAATTTCAAAAACAGCAAACATTAACTGGATTGTGCCTTCATTTGGCTTTCATGAAATATTTATAAAAATTACATGAATTAATTAAAATTGGGAATATAACAAAAAAAAAAAGTGATTTGAAGACTGCAGGTCGGTCAGGAGCATCATGAAAATTTCCGTCAGTGACCACAGGTGGGTCCCTTCGCAGGAAACGTAGGTTGTCACCCGTACAGAAGGAGGAGGTAGCTGTGGTAGAGCAGGATGGTGCAGACGAAAGCGCACAGCGAGATGTACACTAGCCACAGCACCACGTACATCTTCTCGTTCACGATGTTCAGGGGCAGCACGCAAATGGCGTCCCTGCTCACGATGCTGCCCGTGGGTCCGAACTTGTACCACGTGCATTTGCCCACCTGCGCCATTTCCGGTACATTCATTATTGCGTGAATTGATTCTACAATTACTGATTGCTGTTTATAACTGGTCAGTTATGCGTATAACTGATCGTAACAATTTTTAAAATTTATTACCTGTTGCATGTGAAGTTTGTAACGCCTTCAGCAATTTATACTCACCAATGTTGTGATATTAAACTCCAACATTATTCACTCATGGACTGAGTATGTGTGTACGCACGAAATCGCGCTAGATTTTTTTTTATTTTTTCTCTCTTACTTCCTAAGCTAGTTTTTAGACAGGAATATCTTTTTAATCTTGACTCTGTATTTCATTTTTAAGCTATATATTACTTACTGCTTACTGTTTACTAATTTTAAATGACTGATCACGCTGATGTATTAGATGAAATCGACCCAGATCTCAATCCTTTGAACAGAATATATCCAAACCTAAGCGACTCTGAAAACTGCAGGTATATACTAATATTTCAAAATTCAACGAAACTATACGAATAATTCACCAAGATTTTTCGCTCGTGTGTTAGAACTGTAGGTCACTCTATCCAACATTGGAAGAGATACAATGTACTATTGCTGAACTTAAATATAACCTAGACATGTTTAGCTTCACCGAAAGCTGGCTAGATGACTAGAGCAAAGACATGATAAGATTTGAAAATTATTTTAGTTACCATTCACTACGAAAACACAAGCGAGGCGAGGCATCAGTACATACATATCTAAGCACTTGGATTCGAGAATCATAGCAAGTGCAACAATGAATCGGGATCATATAGAATCACTATTCGTAGAACTGTCTAGAGATGGCAAACGAATTATGCTTGGAACGGTGTATAGGCCTCCGACAGCCTGTCCAATATCCTTCCTGAATGAATTCAATCATTTTATTTCTCAGTTCAACAGGTCATTATACAATGACATAATAATATGCGGTGACTTCAATTATGATCTACTGAAACGTGAAAGCTATGAACCAATCTCAAATTTCCCAAATGCCTTTCAGTCTAAATCTTTCCTTCCGATCATCACAAAGCCTACACGAAAATCCTCAGAATCTACTACGCTGCTTGACAATACCTTTATGACAGACCCAACTGATTTTCTTGCTGGAATAATTACTTCTGACTTATCAGACCATTTTCTAGTTTTTCTTATTAAGGAAAATGTCTATATTGCTTGCACCAAGACACGGGCTGAAACTTACTCATTTCGTAAAGTAAACGAATCAAATTTAGAAAGAATGCGCACCTTCCTAGAAGAATCAATGCCAACATTGTACATCTCTCAACAAAACAATAATGCAACGAGCATTGATGAAGCAGCAGTAAAGTTGACTGAAACTATATTGACCGCATACAATCAGTGTTGCTCAATTGTAACTCGTACAGAAACACCGAAAAAAAAACTTGGATTACTGGAAACATCGTGATAAATATGAAGAAACGTCAAGCGTACCTAGCATTCCTTTGCGAAGGGCGAATACCTAGAGAAACATATAACCGATTCAGAAACTATGTGACAAACCAGATAAGGACATCAAAAAAGAACTACTTTACGCTCAAATTTACTCAATTTAAAGCTGATGTTAAAAAGACTTGGCGCCTCCTTAACTCTTGCTAAAAGGCGAATAACGCCGATAAAAAGAAAATTGAATATGTTGTTCAAGATAATGTAAAATACCATGAGAAGAAAGAAATTGCTAATCTCTTTAACAATTTTTTCGTAAACGTAGGGAAAACTATAACTGATGGTATTCCAAGTGAACCTACTGATCAGCTGGAATACATGGATCATTTTCGAGAATACAACTCTTTTTTCTTTACGCCTACCAACTCTTCCGATGTAATTGCTTGCATAAACAACCTGAAAAATAAATCGAGTGGGTTACAAACGTTTTCGACTAAAATACTTCAAGTTATTGCTGATATTGTAGCCCCGCTCATTTCTTGCTGGAATAATAATAATAATAATAATAACCAGTCTCTCTTCCTAGGCACTTTCCCGAACTCCCTAATGTTGCTAGAGTAACCTCTATCTTTAAAAATGGTGAAAAAACCTGTGTGAACAATTATCGCCTTATCTCTGTGCTACCAATTTTTAGCAAGGTATTCGAGAAAATTGTGTATGAAAAAGTGTACTCTAATTTTGAACAAAAATTATTTCTCTATGATAAACAATACGGCTTTCCCTCTAAAAATCAACAACACAAGCTAAATTAAATAATTTATAATTCCTTCATTCTAATATAGATGAAGGAAAGCCTGTCTTCTCTGTATTTCTTGACTTTCGAAAAGCATTCGATTGTGTGGACCATAACATATTACTCTCGAAACTACACTGTTATGGCATTCGAGGGGTTGCTCATGATTGGTTCAGATCATACCTAACAAATCGGAAGCAATACGTTGTCATTGACGATGCAAAATCGGACCCACAGATAATTAGCCATGGAGTTCCACAAGGATCTGTCCTAGGGCCTCTCCTATTTCTGATTTTTATCAATGATATTAAATCTACATCATTTTTTTAAATTCATACTTTTTGCTGATGACAGCACGCTTTCTGCGGTCCTTCCGAATCAAAATTCCGCTTTGATTTCGGAGAGTATAAATAATGAACTTCGTAAGGTTTCATTGTGGCTTAAAGCTAATAAAATAAGCCTTCATATCGTTAAAACAAAATGTATTACATTCTCATACAAGAAAAATATATCTCTCCCACGCATTAAAATTGGCGAAGGTGAAATCGAAGAAACCAACTCATCTAAGTTCCTGGGCATCATAATAGATAAACATTTGGCCTCCAAAGAGCACATCGCTCATATAAGTTCTAAATTATCAAAACCCATTGGAATCCTAAATAAAGTTAAAAATTTTCTTCCTGAAACAGCCTTACAAATGCTCTACCTAACGCTCATTTCACCATACCTGCAATACGGACTAGAAGCATGGCACGGAACTGATAAAAATAAAACCAATGTACTTTTTACTCTGCAAAAAAGAGCCATCAGAGCGGTAAAGAATCTAGAATACAATGCTCACACAAATGATTCATTGAAAAATTTACAAGTACTTAAACTTTCAAATCTCTACAAAATCTCCATTTGTAATTTCATTTACACAACATTAACAAATGATGGCGACAATAGCCTAAACAATTATTAACTGCACAAACTGGTCATCACGACCATTTAACCCAAAATAGAAGTAAATTCATGCTTCCTTATTATTCAAAGGCCCTGTCGCAACACGGTGTCTTCGTTGGAACTAAAACTTGGAACTCAATACCTGCGGAAATCTGTGAAAGTAATTCTTACAAGGTATGCAAAAGAAATCTTGTGTCTCACTTTCTATCAGAATACTAGTCGTGTAAGATGACCAAGTCAAATCTTGTCTCCTACATTACTGGTTCTAATAATGTAATTTGTCATGGTTAATATCGCCGATCTTCAGTCTGCTCCTAAATCGTTTATCGAATATACTGTTAAATCTAGTCCATGTGAACTATATTTCATGAACTACATATATACGAACTATATTGTAAAATGACCGGTCCCAGATTAGATTATTAGTTAGTTTAAGCCTCCCTATCCTCAACAAATGATATCCAAAGAGAGGAAGGAAGAAGGCACCATTTTGTATGGAGTTAAGGGAACGTGGAATCTATGCAGAAAGGGCATAGAAACAGTAAGATGAGAAAGAAGTTCATGAAACAAGATCAAAGTTGAAGGAGAAAGTTGTAGGTGTTGAAAAAACAGGACAGCAGTGAACCGAAACAAAGTTGGTCCGTAACAAAACAAAAACCTATGTTATTTTAACAAAAGGAAAGCCTACCTAACCATTAGCACGGGCCCTCACATTGTCCCCCTGGGAGCGCTAATTCCCATAGATACAATAGCTGCATCCCCCTGAGGGGGTGACCGGTCCCATGTATAAGAACCGACAGTACTGAAACTATGCGCGCACACACACAAGGAGAAAATGCTTAGTCTTCTTCCTCCGTTTGCTGCCTCGGGTCAGCCTTTCTAAATTGCGCGATGTTTAATAAAATAGCAGCAAAACTGTTCCTGAGAACTTTTAATTCGAAGAAGCATAAATCCATATTTCAATATACGCGAAAACTGTCAAAAGCGTTCTTCATCAATGTGGCTATGTTTTATTTCACTAGTATTTTTAAGCATCATAAAATTTCGAATAAGTTAGGCATGGGAATACATTTCCAGGTTTTTCCGAATCTTTTGTTCAACCAATGACAAGGCTATACTTTCTTACGCTCGTGAGTGTATTATGACAACACTATTTTCGGTAGTTAACTTTTCTTACTGTTCCAGCTTTGCTGCGAGTATTATGGTTACCACTGTACAACAATCCTCACGTGTCTAACTCCGGTAAACTGTTTTGTGCCAGTATTATCAGCGTAGTTCGTAAATATTATAAATTTGTTTCATGATAAAACATTTCATTCCCTTCGAGCTCATTATTTAGGCATACTAGTCGAAATATAAGAACGAAAAAAAGGAAAATTATCCTAAATATCGACCTCATAGTTTTAGGCGCAAAATAATTTAAATCTGTCCATTTTACTCCTAAGGGGGGCCAACCCAGGCCCCCGTCGGTCCGGTGAGCTTTTTTTGTTTCGTTGTTGGAAGAGGACCCGTAGGTGGTGGACTATTCGGTCCTAAAATTTTATGGCGCTACGGACACTAGATCCCTCCCACCCAGGGGACCAAAAATCCTGAATGTTCGACCCCATTTCGACCAGATATAAAAAGAAAAAAAACAACTGGAAATGGAAAATTTGGAACTAACTTTGTTTACAATGCTTCAAGGATTCTAAAACTGTCTTTGGTTTTGTTCTCGCATAAAACTCAATGAGTTCTATTCATTTGAAATATCAATAAAAATGAAATAAAAAAACAATCTGTAAAATTTTTTCCGAAAACAAAGGCCTGAATCGAAAAAATGAATAGGAGAAATTGTGTTCAGATTTAAAAATTACATATATTAATCAAATTTCATAAGAATCAGACTACAGCTGTAAAAATTCACAATTTTTTAAAAAATATTTTTTATTTTTTTTTTCTTTTTTGTAAATTACATTTCACAGTATGAATATGAAGGTATGCATGGAGATCATCGAAATAAAAATGAAAACAGCATTCAATTACATAAATTGTCCATTATATTACACTTCAACAAAAAAAATTTGTTTGTAGCTCATACTCAAAACCTCTAACTTTCAACATTCAAAAGAGGACTTGTCCTTGAGTTTTTATGCTAGAACAAAAAAAAGACAGTTTTAGAATCCTTGGAACATTTCTAACAAAAGTACGGTAGCAAACTTCCAAATTGTACAAAATTTTTTTTATCAATCACAAAACCAAAAAGTAGCGTATATTTGATTAGTGATAAAATATCACATAAAAAACTTTAAGTTACAAATGTAAAATTTTCTACCGTAGTTTTGTTAGAAATGCTCCAAGGATTCTAAACTGTGTATGGTTTTGTTCAAGCATAAAAACTCAATGACTAGTCTTTTTTGAAATATCCATAAAAATGTACCAAAAAAAATTTTTCGAGTTTTAAAAAAAATAAGGCATAAATCGAAAAAGTTACACGAGTTAAAGTTTTGCTTTCAACAAATACATATAGTGGCCAAATTTCAAACGAATCGGATGAAAAAAATTGAAATCTTGGGTTGGCCCCCTCAACATTAATCGCTCCAATCACTCACTCCTATGTTCCGTTGCTCATATTCCAATACAAGTGCGCCCTAACAATAGTGTTTTCAACCCTGTGTCGCAAGGATTATGTTTTCTTAGTTCCTCATATTTATTTGCATTTTCAAAATCAAATTAATTGACGCAAAGAAAGGAAGAATGTTAATGTAAAGGTATTTAAGCATTTTTTTCGTTTTTATTAAAACATTTTAAAAGGCCACGGATTCGACGAACGTCATAACTCTATAGATCATTTTTTTATTTTCTCACTCCAGTCTTAAATTGTTCTTGTTAGTTTTGTGTGGCAATTGTTACTTTCTTACGCTCGTGAGTACATTATGACAACACTATTTTAGGTAGTTAACTTTTTGTACGGTTCCAGCCATGTTGAAGATGTTACGGCTAGCATTGTACAACAATCCTTTTCATGTCGTTGACTCCGGTGACCTCTTTTATGTCATTACTTTTAGCGTAAGTAGGAAATATCAATTTTTGTTATGGTGAATATTATGTTCTCTCCGAGCTCATCATTTGGCATACTAGTTAATGCGTTAGTGTGAAAAATTGTCCCAAATCCCAAATGTCGACCTAATAGTTCTAGATGCCAAATAAATCAAATCTGCCCATTTTACTTTTAACATCAATCCCTCATGCTCGTATCACTAGCTCCTATGTTCGTATGCTCATATTTCAATATGAGTACGCACTAAAGAAAGGGTTTTCAGCAATGCGCCACATGGATTATGTTTTCTTAGTCACTTGTTTTTAAATGTATTACTAAAATCAGACTGCCGCAACGAAAGAAACGCATTTTTTTCGTGCTTTTCTCCGAATCATTAGTTTCGACAATTAATATGGGTATTACTATAACCATATATGAAAAGCAATTAAGGACCTCTATTTTAAGGTTTTTGAAAACGTTTTTTGCTTATATTTCAATATTAGTGCGCACTAACAAAAGTACTTTTCGACTCGACATTACGAGGATTATGTTTTCATAGTTACTTATATTGCAATGCACTGTCAAAATCAGATTACACAACGAAAGGAACTTATTTTTATTGTGCTTTCCTGTCAATCATTTTTTTTTTGTTTCGTCATTTTATATGGGTATTACGATACAAATATGAAATTATGAACTAAGGATGTTAATGTTGAGATATTTTAAAAAACAACGTCCAACATTTCATGTTTGAACTTCATCGGAAATAATCTGTTTTTCTTTTTTTCAATTTTATATTCTGCATTTTAGATATTTTGATAATATAACGAATAAACGGAAAAAACCGTGAATCTGCTGACTTCAAAATACAGAAGTGTTTACTCAGGCTTCGTAAAGTTCAGAAGGCGTTCTAATATAAGTTTTTTTATAACCATTCCGAAAACGCAGCAATGTAATAAGCATTAACAAAAATAAAAATAAAGTTTTCAAGATTTCGTTCGAGAAACCAAACCACGTGTCCCACCCACCTTAGGGAACGCGATGTTGAGGGGATTGTTCGGGTCCGTGACGCTGCCGGTGAGGTAAGTCAGAGCGCCCTTGCCGAAGTCAAAGAACTCTCCGCCCAGGAACGCGTCCGTCAAGAACAAGTTGCTGATGGCTAACGCGCAGGCCAGCACCTCACTCACGAAGAACCACACCAAGTATTTATTGTTGCTTCCCATCGTCTGCTTGAACGACGAAACGCTCTGCTCTCTCTGTCTCGTAGAAGCAAGCTATGATTATACAGCTACACATAATTAGTTACATCACATTTTGCTGAAATCTTTCATTTAAAATTAAAAATATCTGAAGTCAGTAGTAAAACATGTAAAACTATCACTCCTATTTTCATGCCCAAAGTCTAACAACGCTACTGAATGGGTCCCTGCCATACACTATTTCATTTAATAGAAATAAGAGGGATAGAATGAATGAGTAAAACGATACTGTAACAAAATTAAACGTTTCTCGCAGGTAACCCATCTGCAGCAAAAAACACACGTAGGAAATGGAGTGCTCTACAATTAATGAAGCCCAATAGCAGAAAGGAAATTGAAGATTAAATGTTAGTTTTAGCCTCTCTAAACGCAACAAAGGTGTTCCAAAGACAGGAATGAGGAAGGCACAATAAGAGAATGCGGAATCTACGTAGAAAGGGCAAAGAAACAGTAAATTGAAAAAGAAGATTACGAAACAAGATCAAAGTCGAAGAAGAAAGGAGTAGGCACTGAAAAACATGACAGCAGTGAACCGAAAAAAAAAAAATCTTTAATATAACAAAAACATTTTATTTCAACATAAAGAAGGCCTACCTAACTCTCAGCTCGAGCCCTCGCATTTTCCCCGGGGGAGTGCTAATTCGCATAGAAACAGTTGTATCCCCCTGAGGGCGGGGCTTAAAATTCCAATTAATCTAGATGCAATTCTTTTAAAGATTGTCCATAGTAAGTCAATGACAAATAGATTGGATTAGGAGACGAGCAAATTCATATCCCATCTGCGTTTCTGAAAATTTAGAAGCTGACCAGATGGGAGATGGTGCTAAAACCATGAAAACTATTATAAAACAATGACCTTTTACTTTATCATTCATGTGCTTTTATTTGATTCAAAGCCATCAATTAGATTGGATGATAAGATGGTTTCAGCCCCCTCCCTTTCCAACCACTACATTGGTGCTCCAAAGGGAGGAAGAATGGAGGGACCATTTAGTATGAAGTTAAGGGAATGTGGAATGCATGCACAAGGTGTGCTGCTACACAAGATCCCCGGCGCATAGAAAAAGGAAAGTTGTAAAACACGATAAAACTTGAAGGAAGAAGTCAGGTGCTCAAAAACAAGACTGAAAAAAGGTGATCCTTAACAAAACAAAACCCCATTCTATTTCAATAAAAAACGACAAACCTAACTCTCAGCTCGCGACATATTTTTCTCCTGAGAGGGCTAATTCCCATAGATACTATGGTTGCACCCCTCAGAGTGGTCAAAACTAGGAAAGGGACTTGTGGGTTATCTGTCACAGCTTGTTTAGGGGAAAAAGTGTTTTAGAGGAAAAAGTGAAAAATGTAATTGTTTTATGAATATTGAATTGATATTCTGGACAGTATGAATGGATTTTTCATGTGAGAAGGGATCCTTGTTGATTTATATTTATTTCTAATGCAATTTATCTACTTTCTATATGTATCTAATGAATCTCTGGGACCTTCCTTTCCAGTTCTTGGAAGGTCCCAGAGATTCATTTTGGCCTTAAACAAAACAAAATTTGAAAAAATACAAATTAATAATAATTTAATAAAGCTAACCTAACTTAACATAACCTTAGCATCAAAAGGAAACATAAATTAAAAGTGGTCAAAGATAACCCATAAGTACCATAACAGGAAAGAGTAAGATAATTAAAGGATAATTCTATTTATTTGAATATTATTTTAAACCATCGCATTTTGTAGGTAAAGGGAAACTGTAACATATATTCTTTTCGTTTAAAAGCTAAAATTTTTAAAAATATTTTTCATATCTACCATGATCCAGTAAACTCTATAGTGAACCTAGACTGCTAACTGTCCTTTAACTAACTATGTACTGTATATGCCTTTTATGCTCGCCATAGCCGTGTTTGTATAGGACCTGACTCCGTGCGGGGAGACCCGGGTTCGAGTCTCGGCGCTGGTGGCGATTTTCTCTGTTGGGTCTAGGAGAAAAATTCCAAGCACAAGACCCCACTCTCCCCAGGTGTCTGAAATGGGTACCGGTCTTGACCGGGGGAAAGCGTCATGGCGTCCTGGTGTTAGTCATAAGGCATTTGAAAAACCAATGTAAAAGGTGATATGTATCATGCTTCAATTGGAAATAAAGCATCCGTAGATGCCGATGTTTGTTTATGAGCGTACCTCACACAGCAGTTCTCCGTTGCGCACTTCTCACTGTGCATGAAGTTTACCGCACGCCCGTTAGATATATTATTATACCACGAATTCAATAAGTGCTAAAATTTTAGAGCCATCAGCTGCGACTCAGTCAAATGTAACGAGAGAAAACGAAATGAGCAAATGTGACGAGAAAATGTCCCATTTTCTATACACGAGGTAGAAAATGTGCTGAAAAAATAGGCTGTCATCGCAAAACAAGACAATGAGTTACAAACCAAACGATCGAGTGTCGGCTGTCAGATACAATCATTTTTACGTTCCTTGAGACAAGGGAGACATGTCCAAAATTGTCTTGGCAAATTTTAAGTAACTTGTTAATGAAATGAGATTACATTAGATTATTAGGTAGTTTAAGCCTCCCTATCCGCCACAAAGGCGATCCAAAGAGAGGAAGGAGGAAGGCACCATTTAGTAGGAGTTAAGGAAACGAGGAATCTATGCAGAAAGGGCATAGAAACAGTTAGTTGGGAAAGAAAATTATGAAACAAGATCAAAGTCGAAGAAGAAAGTAGTAGGTGCTGAAAAAACAGGACAGCAGTGAACCGAAAAAAAGATGGTCCTTAACATAACAAAAAAACAGTTAATTACAACAAAAAGAAGGCCTACCTAACTCTGAGCTCGGGCCCTCGCACATTTTCCTCCTGGGAGCGCTAATTCCCATAGACACAATAGTTGTCTCCCCCTGAGGAGGTTAATGAAATGAGTAAACACACAAATTTTCTCGTGCTCATTTTCTTCAAGCTCGGTTTTAATTCTCTATGAGCACTATTCGAAAAAGGTTTCAACTATTGAATTAATCAAATATCCATTTAGATTATCCAGTGATTTCGATTATTTTCATTTAGATCTCGACTTTGTCTTAGAGACATTATTTTCAAGAAATTGTAATTCATGCTCTTAGAAAAAGCCAGATGTGCTTGAGTGATAGTTTGACCTTCTCGGTACTCTCCTCCTCAACATTGTGTATCCTGTACGTGCGAGCTGCAAATAGCCAGCGATACATGAGTAATTATGATATTTTACCTTCTTGGTACTCTCCTTCTTCTCGGCAGGCTCCTTGGTATCCTTCTCCTTGTTACGCTGCTTCTCCTTGGTAGGCTCCTTCTGATCAAGGTGGACCTTGTGGGTGTTGCAGAGCAGCAGCTCGAGGTAGCTGCCCTGCTTGGCCTGCCACAGCGCTGAGGGAACGTACAGCAGCAGCCCCTGTATGGCCAGCATGAACGGCACCCACTGGTAGTACGCGTGAAATTTCACCGCGCCTTGCTCCTCCATGGCGACCTCATTCATCATCCCGGGTGGGAAGACCTCTCTGTGAGGCAGGGGCCCCACGCCGGGGTGGGGTGACTGCAAACAAAAAAAACGAGGGAATCATCTCAAAAGGCATGAATTTATATAAATCTTTCAAAGCTTGTTGGTGTCTGAAACAAACCATCTGCCGGAACTTGTGTTGCATGGTCGAAAGCATGGAACGTCCCTCCTAATCAGGTGCTTCACGGAGTGTATCAATTAATAGTAAGGAAATTGATGGATTGAATTTGGAAATCAACGTGAAGTTTAACTTAGGCTTTGTTGTTACGGCTTGTTTTCATACAAACTATTTCGACCATGACGAACCTGTTATATGTTCTCAACATAATAAAAAAATTGAATACCTCGCTGGATCCCTTGAATTTATCTCTCTCTTCATAAGACGCTCTTCGAACAAGGTCAATAAAAAATCATAAAAGATTACTAGAATCTTCAATGAATATAACAAATTGCTTCGTCCTAGGAAGTTAATTATATTATTATACCATTAACCCACAATGCACTCTCACGCGACTCGCTTCGAAGCACGGGAAGTGGCTTGATCTAAAGAAATACTGCCCTCCGAGACGTTCATGAAAAATGCTTTTTGCAAAAACCAAAATACATCTTTCCTAAGCTCAATGCCCGCAAGTAGGACACCATAACCACCTCTGGATCCTAGTGCTCAAACGGCAAGTAGTTCTTGGACTAACGAGTCCTTGGATAGTCGCGAGTGCTACATCCTCAAACGAATCCTCGGATAGTCGCGAGTGCTACACCCTAAAACGAGTTCTCGGATAGTCGCGAGTGCTACACCCTGAAACGAGTCCTCGGATAGTCGCGAGTGCTACACCCTGAAACGAGTCCTCGGATAGTCGCGAATGCTACACCATCACAGGACGCAATTCAGCTTCACAAGCAACATCAGAGCAGACTGTTAAACCAAACTCGGCTGACGAGAGGCAAACTAAACTTAAACTCGATTGATTGATTTCAAGTTGGTTTCAACCTCCCTTACCACAACATAGATGGTCAAAGAAAGGTAGAATGAAGGCACTATTTATTGTGGAATGGAGGAAACGCGGAATCTATGCACAAGGTGTATTCCTATACAGGAGTCCTTGCGCATAGGAACAGTAAGTTGAGAGAGAAGGTTCCGAAATCAGTTAAAATTGGAGAAGAAAGTCAGAGGTGCTAAAAACAACACAGTAGTTTATCTTGCAGAGCCGCTTGCGGCGAAGTAAGCTTTTTACTGCCTAGCAGCGTAAAAGTGTTTCTGTATTATTGTAAATACTCACAACAGACGGCAGAGTCATGTTGGAGAGAGTGAAGGTCGAAGTGATGAAACAGTAGCTGTTGATGGCCTTGACTTCATCATCGTTGATTCCCCCTCCGGCAGTGCAGTTTATGTTGTCTCCTGCGCACAGTTTTGGCTTTAGTGTGGTAACAAACACTCTAATTTTATCGCTTTTTTACTGAACATTCAAAAACAGATCACAAAATACTAATAACAATAGTTAATAAAAATTCGAGAATAACCCCCATATTAACCAATACTTTGTCGATGTAGATAGAAATGACTCTTATGATAACATGATAACATAGCAGTTCATGATATTGTCTTGACATTAACCACTCGGAAAATGCATAAAAACCGCGTCGCTTATCGTAAAACAGCGAGACTGAAGAGCGGATGGTGGGAGACCGTCAATTTAGTTCAAGTTTCCCAAAGTTAAGGGCTGACCACTAAATTAAGCGGTGTAACCCTCTGTGTTGTTCGAGTGTAATGTCATGTGGTGTAGTGGAGGTGGTGCGAATTCCCCTCAAACAAACTTTGCAAAATAGAACCCCTGCTTATTTAAGAAAGCAATGCCATGTGGCACCATAGCAGACTATCTTGAAATTAAAAGTTAAAAATGGAAAATAAAAAACTAGAAGTAATAGAAATGAAAGAATGTGAATCAGTGAAAAATAATACTATTAAAATTAGCAAAATTATCATTAAGAACAGGTTAGCGTACGATTACACTGGCTGGACTTGAAAGCTTGTTTTAATGAACAAGTTGAGTGAGGATAACTTGTGATGCCTTCAAGCTAAGCTTTTGAACAGATTAGTCCTGAAAAAAAGTATGTAGTAAGTTTCAAAAATGAAAATGTATTCCGAACAAATGATGTACAGCATGCTTGATTGTGATGGCCTTGATGGTAACTAATTCAAGTTATTGTCTCACTAATTAGAATACCATTCAAGTAATTTTCTCAGAGCAATCACTGGTGTTACTCCAAATTCAACACCAAAAAAGCGAGACACCTCTACTCCAAAACTGCTGAACTTGAGTAATGTAGAAACATTATTGAATAGAAATTTTTTGGCAGGTAAAATCGACGAACGGCTGTTTTTTTATAACATGGGCGGCTGTTTTAATCACACGACCTACTATAATCATGACCGACTAGTAAGAACCTACGTAAAAAGCTTGATGGTTCCTACGGGGTGTCTTAACTTGAACAATCTAATAATAAGCAAGAATTGCAGTGCGTAGTTAATGACGCTCGTTGAATTGAACAAAACACTCTTTCAGTTTTTATGGGATGCAGTTAAGATCGAGTCAATTATTTATTGGATTAATCTATCCATTCATTTCATTAAGAAGAATAAAAGTCGATGAACTTCAATAACACTCCACAAAAACTTCTCCTACCGTAAGAAAGATTTATTAGAAACCAGATGTGGCTTTGCTACACTTTACAGTCAACATCATTTCTATCCGCCCCAACATCGGTGTTCATACTTCTCAAGTTGCCACCTGTTGCTGTGGTTGAAATTAGCAACTCAAATTTTTCACAATGATCGACAATAACGCCTATCACTGGCCATAAATTAATCAATCGTAAAATCATCACTGCTAAAAACGGATCATTCCTAATCAGAATTCCGATGAGATATAAAAAAAAATTATTCGTATCAAGCTGGGCTATTATTAATACAATTATTATTATTATTCATATAAGAAAGTTTTAACCTCCTTTTGCCACAATGAAGATGTTCAAAGAGAGGAAGGATGAAGGCACCATTTAGTATGGAGTTGAGGGATTGCGGAATCTATGCACAAGGTGCATAGAAACAGTAAGCTAAGAAAGAAGTTCATGAAACAAGAAAAAGTTGAAGAAGAAAATAGTAGGTGCTGAAAACAGGACAGCTGTGATCCGAAAAAAGATGGTCCATAACAAAACAAAAACCAATTCTATTTTAACAAAAAGGAAGCCTACCTAACCTTTAGCTCGGGCCCTCGCATAGTCTCCCTGGGATCAAGATGGGCTATAATGCCGACCTTAAATTATAATAAAATATCCATGTCTGTTTAAATGAATGACTAGGTACTAATACTGAAAGCTTTGGTTTTCACAGACGGTTCCTGAAAGCCATATGTAAAATAAACTTCTCCTTGCATTTTCTTCGCGTTACCTTAGACGTGGCTTCACCAATAAATTTCGAAGTCTTGTGTATGAGAGACTGAACAACTCAACAAAGCTCGAATGTAGCAAAGTAGTTTTCGTTTAAGCTACTCAGTACGAGCCCAAAAAAGTGGTATGGTATAATTTCTGCCTAGAATCATGCTTCGGAATAATCATAGCGGCTTTGAAGAGAACTTAATGCCATAGAAAAGAAGTGCTACTTCCTCGGAAAGAAAGCACTTCCTTATGCTACTTCTGACTACTTTTCCACGGGTAGAGTATGCTCTTAATACTCGTAAAAATAAAATAAGATTACTTCCATTCACTTACGTATTTGAAGAGCTATTTTGCGTAATTCATAATTTGTTTTTGGAAGATTAAACTGTTGCGTGCGAAGAAAAATGAGAACAAGCAAGGAATCTTTTTGTTATGAAAGAATCACCGCAATGAAGATAGGTGACTATCATCATATGCTATTACAACTTCTTTTCTTGTCCGCAGTGTTGTTTCAAGTGTCCAAAATGCTCCTCCATGAGCAATATACGTATTTATAACATAAGGACGGATGTGTAAATCTTCAACACCGTCAGTTGCTTCCAATTTGGTTTAACGTTAGAATAAGCGCTACTCTCTTGATATTGTTTATAATTGAGAATGAAAATTATGTCCGAATATTTTTCGAATACTGCCAAATATTTGCAAATGATTGTAACTGCAAACCATTTGTAAAGTTTCTTCACACCTGTATACTGAATAGCGTACAAATTTAAATGCATCAACGGCCTCCAGGATTGCTCATAGCCTTTACACGAGAAAACATCTTCATTGAGGAAAGCTTCAAAAAACTTCTTTTATTCCCTCAATTTAACCGTGACATGAGAAACATTGCAAATAAAGCTCACACGATATCAGTTCCTGCTTCCACAACTCAACGTCCGAACAAGCGTCGCCTAGTGCGTTAATGACATCATTCACATTAGCCGTAACCCCAAAAACGTGATGATCAGAAGCCAAATTAACTCTTTCAAAAAATTTTACATTTAATGCAATCCTGCGCACATGAAAGGAGCACGCGGAAGGCGCAAGCTAAGAGAACTCACCGATATAATTACGAGCTGTGACCACAACGAAGGCCACCGCCGTGGTGATGCAGGCAAACCTCGTAGCTTTGAATATCGCCGAGTCAATCTCTGGCTCTACTTTACTGTTGGGGAAGGAAAAGTTTTTGTTAACGGGAAGGGACGAGAAATGACAGAGACTTGTAATTTTTTTATAAAAATCTTATCGAGCCTCGCGAGCGCTTCCGTTAATACAAATATTCTTGCACAAAATTGGAAATGACTTCGACTAATCGAGGAGTCCGTGCCATGTCGATCTGTAAGTATCGTTATGCAACCTTCTCTTCTCTCTCTCAGGGAACTGATAAAGTGTAATCAAAAACCTTCTGTGGATTATATCACGAACACTGTTACGGAATTATCCGAAAATATCGCGATCCTCGACCCGAAAACAAATGTTCATAGCCAAACAGAAAAGTTCATTTTGGAATTTCCAGTACTCGTCGCAGTTAAGCAGTTGCTTTCTTAAACCACTTGGAAAAGATATTGTACGTAGATTATTAAAGTATATTAAAATCATATCTGGGAAGAACTTGAAGCCACAACTCTGCATGCCTTAAAAGTTCGATAGAAGCTTTCTAATCTCAGAGAAAAAATGAGGTGGGAAGCTTGTTGATGGAGTTTTACTTCAGGGAACGACAAAAGGAGTTCCAAGACTAAAAGTATCAGAGTTACACGTGTGTAAGTCATAAGGAGTTCACTTCGTCGAGCAAATGGACAGAACCAACTCCCGCCAATAACCTGTCAAAATGAGTAGAAGCGTACTGAACTCATCTAGTTGGAGTACAAAAGTCAAAACTGCGAATCCCTTTTTACCTAAAATCAAGAAATTTTTCACTTAACGATTTCGAAACATCTTTTACCATTTTTTAAATCTTGAAACGTGCACCGTTGTGGCCCTATGACACTTGCTTCAGTCTTGAAATCATTTTTCATTTTGAGAAGATATTTATTTTCTGTTCCCTCTTTTGTTCTGCCATTACACACCCTGTTAATGTGGTGAGTAGCAGAGTTGTATTAATTGAACGAGTAACAAATGTGAACAACTTTCTTTCGATTAAAACATAATCTCGATTTAGAAACCGAATTTTTCTTTAAATATTGATATTTTCTTTGTATTAAAGGATATATTTAGGCATAAGACTTATACAGTAACAGTATCATGAGGTAAGTCATTTAGAAATGAGACACTTGTAATAGCGTTAATTTCTATTATTCCATAAACAAAAATTTTCTCGCTAATGGAGCATACTCGTTAACTTTGACGTACATCTACATATCTTTCACAAAGAAAAGAATCAAAACTTGGGAGAAAGCTGTTCAATTTCCACCATAATAGGCGTTTCCCCAAGGCTCAAGTTTAATTCATTGCAAGATGAAATTACCAAATTTAAATAAAATCACTTTCTTCTCAGCAGCGTCCCATGTTGACGATGGAATGAAAATTGAACAGCACTCGCCATCAATATGAAATTTTCATAAAATGAATGAAACAGCAAGTTCATGCTTATCTTCGGATAATATGTTTCAGTTGAGTGCAACCTACGAGTTGACACAACTTCCGCACACTTACGAGGATATCCTCTCAGTGATTGTTGACTTGATGCCGTCGAATAAATCCAAAATCATATTGAACTAATTCTTGTGCAATTAGACACTCTGAAAATCCTGCTTTTAGTTTTGATACCCTGCGCGTCACGAACACTTTTGCATTACCATCGGCACTTCTGAGCTCGACCTACAGCACAACTCCAGCGTCTTCGCCATCAAGCGCCCTGATAAGATAACCAACTGATGCCATTTCGATGGAAAACCCTCAAAAAACTATTAATCGCTAAATCCCAACTAGTTTTAATTTTAAACATTTTGTATAATTTTTTATCTAAAGTGCTACATCAGTTAAGTCATTCCTGAGAACTCTTACAATAGAACTTTTGGTGTACAGATCCTTGTTGGCACAAACAAATTTTGTGACTTCTGAGTCAACCTACCCTAACATTATTCTAATGTATGAGACACCATTGCTATAGTCGAGAGCATTTATCCTAAGCATATGGAAGACTGATCGAACAGATTTTTAACTTGAGAGAACAGAAAACGTTTCATTTTATAATATATTTTTTATGATTCAAGAGACAGCTGCGTATTTTATAGAACCTTACGATTAGTTTCAATTTTCAACAATTGGTTTATTTGAGCCTTTTAATGGAAGGAGAAACATTTTTATCACCTAGCGACACGTATACAAGAAATTCTACCTAGGCTTCCATTTACATCCCCGGATGATATTTCCTCGCAGATAAAAGCAGGTATGAAATTCCTTTTCAATTAGTTTCAATTAAATGTAAATTGTATCCAGATGGGGTTTCGGCATGAGAAAGAAGAGTGCATTTACTACGTTTTCTGGTCAAACGATCGTAACGTCCAGTTTGGGCAAATACTAATTGTTTGAAATTTTTTTTACTGTTATTCTTCGAAGTAGTAAACGTGAAATTACAGAGCGAAAATTAACGTTCGGAAACTTTAATTTTACTATATCTATGAATGAATCGTCTGTATGGACATTATATTCCAAATGTCTCCCTGCTCTAATGGTTCTCTTTTGTAGTGTGAAGAGTCTCTTGGTTTGAGTTTTGTCAGTCCAATGAAGGACTTCTGTTCCGTCTAATAGAAATTAATTGACGAACATCCCAAGCAATACTTTTACTATGATTTTGAATTCAACCACAATTTGAGAGTTTTGCACCAATTTGCACCTTGAAATTCAGATTTTATCAATAATTCTTAGAAATTCTGATGTACACTTTTCACAAAGTGCCACAACCGATTTTGACGGGTGTATAGACACATTTTACTGGATAATAGGACATCAATAGTTCTATCGACACAGATGTGCGTTTTATTAGCTTTCTGAAACAATGAATTTTTCTGTTTCACTATTTACTATTATTTGCTATAGTGTTTAGTTGTCATAAGGAAAGGAGGAAGAGACAGTCTTAAAATCATCAAAAATGATGAATTTTACAAGTGTCGCGTTTTGCAAACGCAAGTTTTTTAGATTTCCTGTGGCAACATCGCTGCGGACCTTCCGCACTGGTCCGCAAGACTGATGCGGCATGCTTTTCGGCCGAGGCGATCGAACGAAAGTATTACCCGTGTTCGCTGAGATATGTTTGCTTGCGCCGGTGATCATTATAGCTCATTGTCATTAGAAGATCTTACTTAGCTTTGGCAATTGTTAGGCGCTCCTTGTACCTTGTTCAATTATTTCTCATTTATTCTCGAACCTAAAAATGTCCTTGTTGTGCAGTTCACGACGCTGCGAAGGGAATAAAGAAACTGAAGAATTTGCCTGTTCTGTGGTACCTGTTAGCGTCCGTAATTCCGCCCCGAAAAGTGAAGATCGCTAATCCACGTTCTCCCAGGAAAATCTTAAGTTTTAGTGTCTCAGTGTAACCGTGATAGAATATTGTGTTGAAATACCTTTGACTCTTTGTGCTCTCAATTAGCCATATTTCTCAGTGTCTCTACTGAGTGTTGGTAGTGGTGAACAGCCGGTTCCTAGAGCATTCAAGGATGCTGCTGGAAATCGGCGAGTCACCTATATCGGGTCGAGTTAGTGTTAATAAATTTCTGATGCCCCTTCCAGCAAGTACGCTGCCTTGTGGTGCTAGAAACTCGGTATTGATTTGAGCTATGTAAGTCGAGGTAGTCAGCAGCTTGGAATTGAAGGTGCCTGTAAGAGTTTGTAGCCTGTAATTAAAAATGACTGTTGCCAACATGGCGCCTAGGATTAAGCATGACTCTGCTCAAATTGGTTCCATGTAAGATGTGAACAGCAAGTTAGCACTAGTGACTTTGTACTTATTGACTTGTGTATGGCTCAGTTGGGATTAGTTCGTTTTTATTTGTTGTGACCATTGAATGCCCAGGCTGATTCCAGCATTTATGTACTTGTTGTCCGACGACAGTTCATCTTGTGATTTAAATTGGGCAATTTGAGCAGTTTATTGACACATGTGATACAGAATCAGAATGTTTCTCAAGTCTAGCACAATGGTCAAATTTGGGTATAGCTACCTGCAAGCCCAGGTGAGTTCAGCAACTCTTGGGGGCATTCCCCCGACGTTATTCCAAGACACGTAAGAACTGTAAAATGACTCATTTAACCTGGTTTGGCATTAGGCCGATCAATGAGATAGTTATTTTGACATTGGATGATTGTGTCTAATTTGCTGTATTCGTGCATCTTGATATTGCAAGCTATGACTGTCCTACGGCTGAATAAGCTGTCGTGCTTGCCTGTGAAATTGGTTGAGGTGCTAGTTTGCCGTTCCTGTTGTAGCATTGCCTCTGCACCAGAGACCTAATCCCCTCCAAACCCCCTCTTTACAGGTAGAGTAAAAAAAAAACAATATAGTCTCTCTCTGTCTATATTGTAGATTGAAAATAGAAGACTTACATGGAAACGTGAAATACCGCCCCCCATTTCTTGTAAGTAACTACAATAAGATGTTGTCAGGTTATCTCCTTGAAAGTTGCAAACCTGTGCCCACAGCAGCACTTAATTTCCGTGAACCGCTGGGCTCTAGCCCAGCTCCTGTAATGAACCCAGTAGATGGATATGTATTCAATACCTCCGGGTCTGTTCGGCCCTTGTGATGCATCGTGTCTTACAAAACTGTGTTCATTCCCATTAGGTAATTTATTTACTTGTACTGATGTGTACAAGTGTGCCCACACGTTCAGCTGTTGACCACCTTTATAAATGTATGTGTTATAATTATGTCCAGGTGGTGCTGTTGAATTACTAGACCTTTGTGACTGGTCATGATGAGTCAGAGACATCTCAAGTTGTCAAAGCATTGTTTATATAGGAATAGCCGTGGAACTTCAATTCAGCGTCTACCTGGTTGGTCATCTGTGCCTAGAGTACTACCTGACCTTAGTATTTTACAAGTGTCTCATTGGGTTGACGGCTTATATCTGAGTGTGCCATTAGGATGCACTTATGAAAATTGTGCGAAGACTCGCCTATAATTTGTGTGTTGGCTGAGCCGCTGAAGTATTACCCGTGTTCGCTGAGATATGTTTGCTTGCGCCGGTGATCATTATAGCTCATTGTCATTAGAAGATCTTACTTAGCTTTGGCAATTGTTAGGCGCTCCTTGTACCTTGTTCAATTATTTCTCATTTATTCTCGAACCTAAAAATGTCCTTGTTGTGCAGTTCACGAAGCTGCGAAGGGAATAAAGAAACTGAAGAATTTGCCTGTTCTTTGGTACCTGTTAGCGTCCGTAATTCCGCCCCGAAAAGTGAAGATCGCTAATCCACCGTTGAGTCGGAACAACAAGTAAGGTAGGTTTAACAACATCATTAATGATACCAAAAGTAGCGGAGATCCCAGAACGATAACTGTGGAGCGCTAATGCTCATACCAAATAGAAAGATTGAAAGTTTTCAATTGCAATGAGTTGTTTGCGGTTTGTCAGGAGTGGTTAACACCACGAGTGAGCAACTACTCTATAGCGTCAAACCGGAGCTTCGAAAGAAAGACAAACAGTATATTTCCAGTAAAGTTGATGCATGAAATGTATAACATTGGTTTTCAAAATTTGAAAAATGAAGAAAGTGAAAGTAATGTGCTGCAATTCACATACTAAAATGCTTCCGGAAAGTCGCGAGACACAAAGAAGAAGATAGTTATTATTTGATATCGGAGTGAAAATTCTGTAGATGACTCAGAATGGCGAGCTTTGCCGGTTTTTGAGATCTGATACAGTTTGTCTTCGTAAAATAATTTTTGTTTGTAGTATAAGCGCAATGTCTTTTGGGAAAATTTTTGGTAATTGTACAAATTTTTTCAAATCAAAAGTTTAAAAAACTGCTCATTAGTAAATTTTGGTTATTGTTATTTTCTTTTGCTTACTAGGTATTTATGTTCATGAACCTTCATTTAACTTGAGAAATCAATTGAAAGATTTTATAACGCCACCGGAATTTTGAGAGATTTTCAATTTGTCATTATTCACAATGTACTCCCACTCGTGCTCGTAATGTACTACCTCAGACGACCAGCTTTGAAGTCCGCAAATTCTTGACTCAAGTGTCTGTAAAGACAGCATTTGCTTCCTATATCCATGGAATAAAGTTGAACTCAACACGGCTAGAAAAGTCTGTCAGTGAACGCTTAATTACAAAATTCAAAGGTTTTAAGAAACCGACGGCTTTTAATTTTCTACTACCATGTGATCCACGAAAGAATCTGTTCAACTTAGAAATTCATTTTTGTAATCGAGATACGGATGACGCACGATGGAAAAATTCAATGAAATAAGTTAATTCTAAATGTCTTAACACGTTAGTCGCGTATTGGGTCATTTGTGTCCCAATCGGTAAATTTTTAATTCAAGTTTTGATATAAATGAATTACATTTAATCTGTTTTGCGACCTTTTTGATGAAAAACTGTCACCATACGAGGTGAAACGTTATCGTGCAATTGTGTTTCAACATTTCTTGGAAAGGATACAAGTGTATTCGAGCAGTACATGTCGATTTCTCTGTTGTGTTACTTACAAACAAGCTAACAAAACCAACCGTTGACAGACTCGGATGCGCGATGAATGTGTTAATAGTACTTAAATAACTCCTAGACTACATCTCCTTCAATACGAGAGGTCCCAATCTCGGCTTGGAAGAGACTCACGGCTGCAGGAAGTCACTGAAGAACTTGACGACACCAGGGATGCTGACCGTGTGGTGCCCTGCTTCTATCCTCTCTTTGCAGTCGTTGCAGGTACAGCTGCAATGAAAAGAAAAAAAGTTAATTTCCAATAAAGTTGATTCATGAAAGGTATAACATTGGGTTTTAAAATAGCTTAAAATTAAGATCCTTAGTTGATATTCACACGTGGGTATCGTAATTCCCATGTCAGTTGTCTAAAACAAATGATTAAGAGAAAAGCACGAAAAAATGCGTTCAAATATCGTAACATTAAGATCCCAAGTTGATTTCCACAAGAGTTATGTGCTAGTGACCTGCAGCTGCACTCCGTGTAAAGGCAACAGAGGAACACTGGGGCTCTTGCGGGTTGCCTTCACTTCCAGTTGAACAATATTCATCGGGTAATTAATCTAGAACTTATGTTTTTTCTTTCGAATTCAAACGAAATCATTCCAACTGGTGGTACGTCAAATATGTTCTTTCTGGTCTAGTAGTAATAAAAATTGTGATAAATTCTATTCTCGAAATAATTTAGCTCGGTGCAGGCACCTTAAAAATGATGAACTACATTGTACAGGCGCTTGTGAATGGCTTCGCAGCCTCGTTGTTCAGACCACGTAGTCGTACGTCAATGACATATTCATCCGACTAAATATTCACAATCATTTATTTTTGCGAATACGACTCCAACTTTAAAATAAATATACTTCGTAGTTAGACTAAATTAGATGTTAGTTTAAGCCTCCCTAACTGCCATAAAAAGCGTTCCGGAGAGAGGAAAGCACCATCTAGTATGGAGATAAGGGAACGCAGAATCTATGTAGAATTGGCATAGAAACAGAAAGTCGAGAAAGAAGTTCATGAAACAAGACAAATGTTTAATAAAAAAAGTAGTAGGTGCTGAAAAACAGGACAGTAGTGAACCGAAAAAGTTGTACTTAACATAAGAAAAAACTGGTTTATTACGACAAAAAGAAGGCCTACCTAACTCTAAGGTCGGGCTCTCACTCACACATAAACTTCATAGTTCAGCGTCAATACGGTAAGTTGAATATATAATCACACATAGCTAGAAGTGTCCCCACGTGTCACTTCGTCATCACAAGTGTCACTTCATCATAATGCAGCAGTACACAAACTTCCCTCACATGCCCTCATTTTTACCAACGACTCAAGTTCTGAATTTCCCAAATCATAAAAGATTAAGTGAGGCAAATTATATTTTGAATATTTCCACCCTCAGCATGCAAAGCTTCCAGGAAGAATTAAGAAAAGGGCTAAAATGCTTGCCGTTGTTCGTAATGAAGTCCATTCACTCACCCCTGTTTGACGTGCATCTCTGAGGCTACCGATCCTGCGTCTGCCTCGCTCAGCTCAGTTCAGCTCCTGCGGGGACATCGGAACAATGAGCGCACATGCGGTACAATGAGCGCACATGCGGTACAATGAGCGCACATGCGGTACAATGAGCGCACATGCGGTACAATGAGCGCACACGCGGTACAATGAGCGCACACGCGGTACAATGAGCGCACATGCGGTACAATGAGCGCACATGCGGTACAGTGAGCGCACATGCGCTACAGCTAAACTAAATGCTAAACCAATCCAATGCTAAACTAGACTCCCTTGAGTCGCTGAACGCTTTACAGCACATTCGACCATACCCAGAGAGCTCGTCCTCACCATTGCCCTGTTTTCACACTCTTAACCACACGGGCGGATAAGAACGTTTGAGGTTGTACACTCCTGATCAAAAGTTTAAGAACACTTGAAAATTTTGAAAATGTCAACTTTTCAGTGATAAATAATTAAATACATTCAACTAGGGATCGGTAATTTCTAAAGGTAAAAGGTGAGAAAGACAAAAAATAACAATTGTAACAATTTATTATAACAGCAACACTTTTAATGAAAAATGACTTCTTCAGTTTATCATAATTATAAGACCAGGGTAAAAAAAGTTTAGTTTAAGGGTAATTTCCGGCATTTTAGATTAGTTACAGGTAGGCACTGATAGCGTAAAGGCTTCACCATTCCCAGAGCAAGCTAACTTTCCGAATTTGAACGTGGTCGAATTGTCGAACTGCATAAGCAAGGCTTGTCGCAACGCGCAATCGCAGCTGAGATTCACCGCAGTAAAATTGTAATTTGCAACTTCCTGAAGGACCCAGAGAATTATGGAACAGCAAAATCTAGTGGTACACCTAAAAAAATCTCACCTGCATTGGGTAAGAGAATAAAAAGGGTGGTTTCTCAAGACAGTCTTCCAAGCAAATTAAGGCCTTCTCAGATGCTGATTGCAGTGCAGTAACGATCAGGCGGCGCTTTCGACTAAACGGCATGAAGAACAAAAAGCGTCTACAAAGTCTTCGGTTGCTTCAACGTTACAAAGTGGCCCATTTACAGTTTGCTCGTGAGCACCAAACATGGGACGTTGTGGTCTCAAGTTTTGTTTTCTGATGAGAAAAAATTCAGTATGGATGGCCCTGATGGCTTCCAACGGTACTGGCATGACAAAGAAATCCCTCCTGAAATGTTTTCCACGCGCCATAGTGGTGGAGGCTCCGTTATGGTATGGGGCGCATTTTCCTACAGAGGAACTATGGAGATTCAGGAGGTGCAGGGTCGTCAAACAGCTGCTTGTTATGTTGGAATGATGTAAAGATCATCTTTGTCAGCAGAGGGTCCTCGACTGTGTGGTGATGGATGAATTTTTCAGCAGGATAATGCAGCAGTCCACACCGTCCGCCCGACTACGACTTTCTTTCAAGAAAATGGGATCACTGTTTTGCGTCATCCAGCATGTTCGCCGGACTTAACCCAATAGAAAGTGTTTGAGGGTGGATGGCGAGAGATGTTTATGGAAATGGTAAACTATTTGCGTCAGAAAACGAACTTCGGGCTGTCATCTTCAGGAGCTGGGACAACATTCTTCGAGCCCTCATGGAAACCCTCGTTTCTAGTATGCCAGAAGAATTTTTGAGGTTATTAACAAGAATGGAGGCAGTACTCATAACTAAGTTCAATGTTTGCTCACCTCAACGTCGTTGAAGAAAGATTTCCCATGATTTTTGTATGTGGTCTTATCATTTTGATCAACTGAAAAAGTCATTACTCATTGAAAGTGTTGATTTCTGAATAAAAAATTGTTACAATTGTTATTTTTTGTCTTTCTCACCTTTTACCTTCGGTAATTACCGATCCCTAGTTGAATGCATTTAATTATTTATCATTGAGAAGTTAGCAATTTTTCTAAATTTTCAAGTGGTCTTGAACTTTTGATCAGGAGTGTATATCAGGTGAATTCAAAAGCGTCCAATATTATTTCTGGTTAACACATTCATTTGGTGGGCTGTGCTTAAGTTTTTCCAGCCTCAAAACGACTCATCGATGGATTGTTTAAAAAAAATTTCAACAATCTTTTTTTAATTAATAGCATTTGATTTACCCAGTTAATGTTTGCTATTTATACATTTTAGAACAACTTTTTACTTTAAATGTGAGTTAGATATTGAACTTTAGTTTAACCCATCGCAGTCAATGCGTTAAATGTGTTAGCACTAAGAGTAAAAGCGGTTCTCCTCCCAGTCTCTTCACAACACTTACTGGAGATATTTAAAGTTACACTCTAGCGTCTACGGTCTTTAATGAAAGCTACAATAGCGCAACGACGGTCCTGTGCCACCATTACTGGTCGTCATCAGCGCTTATCATGTGCATATCTTTGAAATAAAGTCTTAGTCAAACAGTATCGGAACAAAATTATGCAAAAAATTAACTAATAAAGAGAAAAAAGAAAAATCACACAACCGCCATTGGAAGCTTTTGAATTAGAAGTTAACTTTGAGGAAAGTTAACATTGCGTCCTAATTTTGTTCATGTAGGTGCAGAACATTATGAAATGGTCAAATTTTACTGTAATGCGCTCACGGACTTTAGAAATTTAGTTCCCAATAATTACTAAAGGAAAACATTTAAGAACGTTTTACATGAATGACATTTTGCTCGCTGATGCGTGATTTTCGAGATATAACACTAATGACGTTCAGGTAGGAATGATATTATATAGTCGGTTGCGTCATCGCCGCATTGTTGGAACATACACAGATTCTTGGCGGAAGAAATTAGCTTCGGTAAGGCTAAGTTAAGTTAAATTATTTCAGGTTTATTTAGGTTAGTTTAGGTAAATTTATTTAATTAACATAACTTTACCTTACCTAACTTCACCTATCGTTATGTCAATACCGTATTCTAGCATATTTACGTGTACGTTTCTTCACTTTCATTTACGACGTCCTTATAACTTTAAAATTGAATAACTAGAAAATTACGCACTAGCGATGAAAATATCATTCATGTAAAACGTTCTTAAATATGTTACTTTAGTGATTATAGGGAACTAAATTTCTCAATTCCGTAAGGTCATTAAAGTAAAATATGACCCATTGAATATGTACTTATTTAGCACACATGACCACCAAACGTACCGGCAACAAACACAGCAACTAATTTGTTTCCGTTCAACTGATCACACTTATTCATTTTGGGGGTCACCATTCACTATGCTATTGTCCTACTCGATTTATTTTAGATTATTAATATTATAAAGATTATTTTTTCCTCGTACAGAAACACGCGTGGGTTAACCGATGTTGAATGGTGCTTTAAGATGTCATTTTATTCACATGGACGCTAACATAGTCAGTAGTCTCAGAATAGTTAAAAAAAAAGCTGAGAGTTCTCACACCAAAACCAAATTATAAAATCAAAATGATTTGCAGTCTTCTATGTAAATTTCTGCGTATTTTTTTGGAGTAATATTTTTTGTTGTGATACATTTATTCTTATCTCTACCGAAAATTGAGGTCGATATAGAGTTTAATGCGCTCACGGAAATCAAAAATTTGGTTCCAAAAAATCACTAAAGGAGCACATTTAAAAACGTTTTACATTAATGACATTTTGCTCACTGATGCGTAATTTTCGATTTATTCAACTTTGAAGTTATAGAAACGTGGTATATAAAAGTGAAGGAACGGACACGTAAATATGCTGCAACACGGTATTGATGTAACGATGGGTGAGGTTACGTTAGCCAAACCGATGCTGTTTTTACCGCCAAAAAAGCTGGCGTGTTCCAACAATGTGGCGACTGCGCAACCGACTATATAATGTTATCCTTATCTGAACGTAATTAATGTTATATCTTGAAAATTAAGCATTAGCGAGCAAAAT
>JACJUY010000431.1:0-15931 GCA_014220935.1 Platorchestia sp. MABIK | reverse complement strand
CCTCTCCAAATCAAATGAAATAATATCTTCAGTCAGCCTGTGCAACAGAACGCTGTGGTGTAACATCAACTAAGCCACTGTTTCCTTGCTTAATTATGTGGGAACGAAAACAACATATAAGGGATTGAAATTTGTGTCGTCAGTCTAACAAGTGCGGAATTTGCGATTCTCTTCGGTGCAAGACACGTTTGCTGCAAAAGTAATAGAGAGCTGAGAAAGCTGCACGCCATAAGTCCCTGCTAATCACAATAACAAATTAATAATTAAATCAGTTCATTTTTCAGTAAATGTTGAAACAGAAAATGCATTACAACAAATTAAATTTTAAACTTTGTTCAACATAAAAGTTCAAAATTGATAGACAAACCGAAAAACGCAGATTATGTTTGGGGTTAAATATTAAGAAAGTTTTCGTAATGTTAATAATAATTACGGAAGGAATCATTGTAAAATAATAATAATTTGCCTCATATTACTTTTCTTTCTGTTAACATTTGACTCGAGGGTTGTTTGTTCCGTTGCTTAAGTTTTTGTGTCCCCTGTTCTCACTTCGCACTCGTGCTTCGTTAGTTAACTAGAGAATTATTGAATTGTAATTAATTTAATATTTCATTCTTCTCTTAATTTCAATTCTTTATTAACTCTTATAATTAATTCCGCTTCGTTAATTCGTTGATTAAATCGAGAAATGAAATGGCAGTAAAATTCGGCAGCCGTCGAGATCACTAGGTATAATTGCTACTGTATTTTCATTCTATGATGCAATAAGAGAGGCTATTTATTTAGCTCATGCAATGGCTGCATCTCAGCTCGTGAACGATTTTGATCTAAATGGACGGCAATTGATGATGAAAAAAACTTAGTGAGAAATTTTGAAGTTCGACGAAAATTGAATAAACTCAGTTTTATTCCATAAGGGTCTCACGGTGCGCTACAAGCAAGAGCCAGAGAATAGCTCGATTTTATGACGATGTCATCAAATTTATAAATGCTGTCATAAAATTTAGTCTCGGATTTTAGATTTTACGAAGACGTTATAAAAAAAACTAACCGCAAGCTCGTCCGTTCGCGTCGAACAGGTCGCGCTAACTATGACGAATTCGGGCTATATGAGCGCCGATCATAAAGCATGGGAGAAAAAGCCAGCTCTCATACCTGGCCGTCCTTTTTGGATTAACTATGGTACAACAACAGAGGCCGGCAGGCGGAGTCAATTAGACGTTCATTGAGGACACTGGGCGTCGGGCGGTGATAGGGAGCGGTCAAGGAGCTAGACGGATAGGTAATTACAATAAGTCCTGAGCGCGAGTGAGGACTCTGATAATATTCGACCACACGGTGGCGGAGGAGCGGAGGAGTCAGGGTTGACCGGGGGGATTGAGACAGACTGGTGCCGTATAGCGGGTTTGCGATTCCGGGTTCGTTTAATTGTGGGCTCATTAACTTTTCCTGGATCGAGTTTCACTGCGACGGTCAGAGCGTGAGTTTAGTACCACAGGTTGTAACGCTGACGCCTCCGAAAATCGAAGTGATTGTTGAGTCGATACGGTCGTAAAGTCTCCGTCTGAGCGTGCTCCGTCCATTTCAGTATTTGCCTCCCACCCCAGTAAATTCGAAGACATATGTGCTTTTTCTTCTCCTCTGACTCGCAAAAATCCCATTAGGAACACGTGCCTCGAAACTCGGGCAACGCTACCTAGAGAGTTGATAAACATCATGAAGCTGATGCCGGATGTAGGCGATCGATGAGTTTACCTAAATAGAGCGATAAAAATTAAACTAACTAATTATTAACTTCTCGAGGCTACGACCTCTGGTGCCAGCGCCTCCCCCCTCCTTTCTTTGTGTTTAAGTGTTTACATCAACCCTCCTTCATTAACGGAATTCCTTGTTTTCGAAATCAGTTAGAAAAGCGATTACATACAAAAGAATTGTTTCGTTTCTATTAGCTGATTCAGTAAAAAATACGGATTCGCGATCAAAAATATACGTTTTTTCTCATTTGTACTTACAATTTCATTTTCCAATGCAGAATTAAAATCGAGAGCACCATGAAGTCCAAATGAATTCCCGAGGCAAGTTGACGGAAAGTTGAAAATGAATTTGACCATAAAAAATGGAACAGCCCTGGATATTTTAACATCAAAGTTACAGCACGGAAATATAATTTCGTACATCGGGCACCTGGTCAATATTTAAATAGCGAAGCTAAGCGAGACCAGCAACAAAACAAATATCGAAGCAGAGCACCACCGCCAGCAGACCAATTGAGGTGGCGGAACATGCGGGACTCGAGACAGGTTTGCATCACTTGACCAATCATGTTTACGTGTAGCTGAGCTTGAGACCAAAATTTTATGAACAGCTGAGATCATTTATGGGAAACTTTTTCCAGCATTTCGACTGCTAAGACCAGTTTATGAGCAACCTAGACCAGCTTATGAGCGACTTAGACCAGATCTCATAAGCGACTTAAGCCAGCTTAAGAGTTGTTTAAGCTAGATTGTAGATGACTCATATCATTTGATGAATGATTTGCATCAGTTAATCCTTGGCTTAAAACAGTTTATTAGCGGCTGAGAACAGTTCATGGCAGAAGTTCTCAACCAGGGGCAAATTTACCCCTTGGGGGTAGAAAATCATATAGTCGAGGGTAATTAAATAATTGAAGTACCAGATAATATGAAGGATAATTCAATTAAATTTAATTGTGTAAAATGAGAGAGAGAGAATACAAAGAAAGTGTGTGCGTGTTTTGCATGGGAATAGGGGCTAAATTGAGAAATACACAAAGCTGGCAGGTCAATGATAGAGGAAAGGTTGAGAATGGCTGGTTTATGGGTTCAGAACAGGTATTTACATCTTACGCGAGAGAATTGCAATGTTGAAGCAACTCCTAGCGACAACATGTATAACTTGTGCAGGTATAGCTCCGCTGTGTTTTGCCTGGGATGTGCTGAAAATCTGACGTTTATTAATTCCTTAGAATTACAGATCGTTACTATTGAGATTACTCCATCACTTTGTTATTTTTAACGGATGTACCTTGTGCTCTTATACCATATAAATCATGTCTCCACTCTCGAACGCACTCTTGTTTCTTTTTGCTACTTTTATTTACTGAACATTATTTAGAATACAATGTTGCATTCGCAGTTATGTTAACATATGTGCGTACGTGTACTATGCTTGAAAAACTAGTTGTCTTTGATGTTGTTCATGAGCCTTCTGCCTTCTTGCTACTATTTTGTTTGGTAATAAATTTAACAATTATTAGAAGCTTTGATACTCAACTTGGGCTACAGCTTCCATGCTGGTTTTCGTCTTTTGAAAATTCTGTGGAGTTAGCAATTTGCTGTCAATTCGTGTCAGAGCTCAATGCCTATTGCGTTCTCTGAACTCGTTTGGTGTCAATCGAATAACTGTACGCGGTTGTCTTTTTTTCGTTAAATACTCCATTCTACCCTGTGATGAATGAGATATGCACTCCCTTTCCCAATATTTTAAATACACTGATTCCTTACATGACAATCAGGTTATTTAGAACGAATTTTTAATTCAAAAACGAAATTTTTGAGCTTAACTTGAAACCTTAGTATTAATAAGGTCAAAGGTCACAATTTTGAGGATCATTAATCAGTATTAAAATGGTATTTATTTACATACTTCAATAAGGGTAGAGAGACGATACCCCTGTCTCCTACAGACGCTTCACGCACCACTCTGACAGCAACACTGACATGATTAAAACAAAGACACAACTCTATGGCACACCCTTATCTGCGCTTTATCTAAATTCACGGTATTTTAGCTAACTCTTGAGCCCTTCTAATCGCGAGGTTCTATAACGAAAATTTCAACTAAAATCCTTCAATTTCAAATATGTATCTAGAAACGAAAATGTATTATTTCACAGACAAAAATGGCCGCGAGTTGAAGATTTCCATTTTTAATTTCAACAGAAGTTGCCGAAAATAAACGAAAAAGATCATCACACACATAAGTTGCAATGTCTGGAAAGTTAAACCAAGGTTAAGTTGCACATCAAAGATAAAACAGGACAAAGACACTCTAATCTGGGAATAGTTTTATGAGTAATCACTGACTGACTTGTCACCGTTGTTCTATACTTTGAGTAATATAAATTCTCGCAGTAAATTTTCGCTGTATTACGAGTGTTCATTTACAATGATCAGGATTCTAATTTCTTCACTCTTGGTGCATTGGACACAGAGCAGATATTTACGCTGTTGAGAAGTTTTTGAGAATTTCATCGAATATTTGATGATCTAAAGTTGTCTTCTGAAGAATTCCGATGCATTAGCGAATTCAATTTGAACACTTTCTGTTCCACACCCCTATAGAACTTAGAAACCTAAGGACATCCTCCTATAATGGGATAAATGTGAACAAGTGATTACAGCGCCGTGGTAACTCTACAGCTTCTGACAGCACAACCCAGTAATGTGCGATGCGAAATCGTGTTGCGATTTTACATCTCACAAAATTAATGAGAGCTACTTCACTCGAGTCACTGAGCGAGACAAATTACGGTGCAATGCTACAGAGCTTTCATATTTCATCCTACAATCATTTAAATTCAACAATTGCGGTCAATATTTTACTGATCCATTGTATCGCGCTGTGAGAAGCTCACCAGAGGATGAGCCGACAATTTGCCCAGTCGCATAACATTCCATCTCAAATATTAAATTATACTCTTCAGTCACGTTAGTTGAATAAAATAGTCTCAGTTTAATGAAATAACCTCTTTTTACCCTCCAAGTACCGCCCCCTTAACAACGAATCTATCCTGTAATTTCATCCCACCAACTTACTTATCCCAGATCACAAATATCTCAATTCATTTCCTAACACTCTATTCAATTACAGTGATCGAATTAACACGTTGCTTGTAACACATCACTGTGTCGTGCATTAGATTTTCCTGATGCGATACGACCCATTGATGGGTCGTTTGAACAATTTAGAAAAAAATTAAATTCATGATATTTAATAGTCCAAGTTAATGCTTGCTGTTTCGAAAATTTCTTACAACAAATGACTTTAAATTTGAGTTGAATACTGAACTTCAGTTTAACCCATCGTAGTCAAAGTGTTAAGGCAAAGCCCAAATGTGTTGAATTCCTGGCTCCGTGTCGTGATGACGCAGGCAGCCCTGCAGGTTACTGGGTGTTGTGTGTTGCTGGAGGCATGGCTATGCCACTTCAATCAGAAGATAACTAAAAGTCATCGTTTTACTTTGGTGAACTATTGTTCCCAAATAAACAGTAACTACGATAAAAAGTAAATTCGGTCATGAAAGCAGCTAACGCACCCCAATAAAAAACGCTGCTATTACATTCCCTTATAAGCATTGGGTTAACTGTTTTGCTTTACGGAATCTTATTGAAGTTCTGATGAAGCTACTGCCATGTTAAAATTTCATAAAGAGCCTGTGCACTATTGCGTGTATTGAATAGCTAAATTGACATAATTTTCATTAATGCACAGTTTCGTGATATCCCACACAGTTTTTTTTTCCACTATCTTCGTAAACTCATTATTGTCTTTCGTTTGCAAATAAGTAGATAAGTGAGTATTACTAGTTAACAAAATAATGATTGAACTGTTATGTAGCACATTTGCAAACTCATTATATCATTATGTCTATATCTGTATATCGTGCCATATATATATAATATATTTACATTATATGCATCATTTTGTTTGATTTTGCTGTAGTTTCAAATCTTGGCAGGAACGTCTTTAGTTACGCAGAGTGCATTTCTGACACGTTACGAACGCTTGTGGAACCAACAGTATATGTATACTATACAAAAACTTAAACCTGCTGAAACTTTCCCTTCCTTAACCTGTGACATTTCCGGTCGCCATAGAAACCCTGGCCTTTAATGTGGGCATGACACTACAACCGGGCGTCAGTAATTGTACGGAGTGTAGGTATTAAACCCGGCTATTATGTTTGTCATGTATGCATAACAATTGCAGGTATGGAAAAGTAGGTATGGGGTGTAGGTATGAAGTGTGAAATGTTAAATGTTATAACGCGTGAAATGTCATAACGTTGTTGTGCATACATCAGGATAAATTAGGCAAAAGATTATTTCTATCATTACTATACCCCACATTTCAATACGACTTGCACCTGCTACTTGTACGTTTTTACTTTCTAGAGTGGAATACTTGAAGAATTTTTAAACTCTTACTTTGTCAATTTCATTTCCAATAACTTCTAATTAGTAATTAATTTTAGTTTTCAAATAAGTTTGCAGGAGATATAATGGTGACTCAAGACAATAATGCAGTGCTTGATGTACGTAGAAATAGGTTTTTAGCTCTGAAAGAACTGGAAAACTGAATTTAAATCAATCAAATGCGTTCAACTGTTTTTTAGAAGCTATAGTGTGAATTGATTGCTAAAACCTGGACGCCCTGAAGCAAGAAAACTTCTCACACTGACGAAAAAGCGATAGTAAAAAATGTCCCCTCTATAACTTTGTTACTAGAGGAAATCAACTTATGTGAAAGAGTGTTTGTGAGGAAATCTGCCCAGAATGTGTGAGAAATTATTTCTTACATCCCCTTTTACTGCAGGCAAGATCTCTCGTCTCGTTGCAGATAACGGCGTAGAGAATTTTTATCTGCGCTTATCAGCGACCGTTTTTATTGGGGCGGAAGGGAACGTAGCAAAATAATTTGAGCCACCGCAAGATGCATCACTCAAGACACGCGGAAAAATTTAGCTCGATATTCCCCTAATTTGAAAGAGAGTGTTTCTGGCGGAATGCACGCTCTCAATAGAAAAAATACCTTGTAAAGCAATGTATGAAAACAAAATTCGGCGCTGAAATGTTCCCGTGTTCTCACAAATCTGTGCAAATTATGCATATTGCTCACACCAACACTATTGATTCAGAATTATATCCAAATGATTTCGGTACCCACGTCACTGCACAGCGCAACACAGTAACTCATCTGGCAATCACGGAGATAAATCTTTATGTGTCCAATTAAAAAATCGCCTCAATTCAGAATTCTCTAGCAACAAAACTGGGAATTCGAGTAGCTTCAGAAAGAGCAGTAAGTCATTGCTTCTTGTCATGAGTAGTGTAAAGGGAGGCAGAAGAATTAAAAACATTAGTCATTGTTAGAGAATGGGTATTAGATTTGTTAGGCTGTCCTGGTTCGGCGCCAATTGTTAGATTTATTATTATTTTTGGTCCCTGTTCGGGCGCCAAAATGCTCGATCTTTCGGATGCTTTTAAGGGTTGACCTTGCTCACGGTTGCCGAAGTTTAGTTCGTTTTGATTAAGAGGCTGTATCTCAGCGGATGTAGGGCTGCCGCTCATTGGGCGTCTCTCATTTGACAACTCGCTAGGAGTGGAGACCTCTTTTTTTCTTGGTAGTCGGTATTCTTCTTGGGGAAGGTAGTACTCGGTTAATTTCCAGATTTATTTGCAGGGAACAATGTTAGTTACAGAGTATTTCAGTAACAGATAAGGAGATTCCGAAATTCCAGAGAGCTGACCGTTTCTTTTCGTCGCTCTCCCGAATTTCGGACAAGCCGGATTCAAGAGGGTGTGGGGAGTATCTAGGATACTCGAATTAAATTCCGGCGAACATTATTTACAAAGCCGGTAGCGTGATACGAGAATATCCATCTGGCCACGCTGGCGCGGGGCCTAACAGTCATGTACGAGTATACTTTTTTTTATCCAAAATTTTTAAAAACAAAGTATTTGAACAATTAAATAATTTCGGAGACAGGTGGGAGAGTAACTGAGAACAAAAAAACGCACTCAATAGCGGAAAAAAGTTCCGATTAATTTTTATTTGCACATAAGAAATGCAGAATTGCATGTTTGCTAATTAAATATCTAAACAATTTATTGTTACAATAATTGTGATTCATCTGTAAAATATTACATAAAATTGTTGCAATTGACAGGTTGAGATATAACTACTTGTAGATGGGCTTGAGTAAGTTCAGTAACTAACTGCTATGATATCCTGAGGAAACTTTAGTCCATGTTTTGAATTTGAAATGATCTTGAGCACAGACTTGAATGTAAACTAGACTGATCGCATGGTTGTTGAGCGTGAAAGAATGAATAATGATGTTTATTTGCGGTATATTATACACATGACACAAGCGAGAACTGTATATTATAAATTTTGAATTAGTTTCATTTTAGTAGAACAGAACTAACATTGTTATAAGAACACACAGATCAAGCATATCTCTACTTAACAACATCATAGAAGAATTCCTCGTTTTATTTCTAGTTTTTTGTGTTTGAGGTACTTGCGAGATTATTTGAGTTTATTACGAATAGTCGGAGCCTACTTAATATTTCCTATCACCTTCATTGGTGCTGTTCCCACAACAACCTCGTCTATACACACGGCCTCGTCGCCGTTTCTGGCTTCTGTCAATCCTTCTCAGCCCTCGGATCCGATTCATTTGTTTCGACAATTAACATGGGCATTACGATAACCATGAATGAATGACAACTAAGGATCTCTAAGTTAAGGTATTTTAATGCGATTCTCACTTTTATTTCAAAATGAGTGCGCACCAACGAAGTCTTTTTCAACTAAGCGTTTCGAGGATTGTGTTTTTTTAGTTACTTAAATTTCAATGCACTGCCAAAATCAGATCACGTAACGAATGGATCTCATTCATGTTGTGCTTTTCTGTCAATCTTTTTTTTGTTGTTTCGACATTTTCCATGGGTGTTACGATACCAATGTGTAATTATCAATTAAGGATGTTAATGTTAAGATATTTTAAAAACCAATGTCCAAAATTTCATGTTTGAACTTTATGGGAAATAAACTGTTTCTCATTCATTTTTTCTTTCTTTCTCGCACCTCCTGCCACAGCCTGCACCACCATGGTCGCGAGAGAGCATGGTCGCGAGTTCATCGCAAACCAGGACCGGCAGTTGGTAGGTGGAAGTCAGTTGCCCGCCTTCACTGGCGGCTCCCAGCCTCCCTAATGTCCCGCTGATCAATTGTTGGCTACTCCTATGCTCGAGGCAATTGTAGACTGTAATTATGACTAGGTCTTTCAAATCCATATTACCAAAATATACCTCCTGAAATTTAATGTTCTAAATTTGAATAACAATTTGGTCCCGTGAAATTGTAATATAGCGTTATAATACGTACAGAATATCAATCATTATTTGGGATCAATTTCATTGTAGAACATTTAAGAGAATACCGATGTAAAACCCGAGATGTTTTTTGTCTTTTTTTTGCTGTTGTTGTTCCTTGACTGTAACCTGAGCTTTCTTAAAAATTTCTATTGTGAAATTAAAAACCAGTTCATTTTAACTTTTTTCGAAGTCTTTTTTCTTTTTAGTTTTTCCAAATAATTTCTCACGATTACAGTGAGCTCGACTGTCATTTTCGATGTAGTAGGAGATAAGTTTTTTTTCTTTTTATCTCTAAAATTTCTTTCCCTTAGGTTCATTTTCAATACGTATATACATGTATATATTAATATGTGTGCGTGTGTGTGTGTGCATCCATATGTACGCCTGCACATGCATGGAAATATCTGTGCATACGGATGTACATCTAAATAAAAAAATTTAAACATGTTTCTATCTCTGTTTTTTACCTGAAAACAATTCGATTGAATTAATTTTTTTGTTCCCACGAAATGATTCAAAAATATAACTACCACTACCCCAGAGAGCGTTTCTGTGAATAGGAAAAAAAAATTCAATTTGACAAACAAAATAACGCTCAATTTGAGCATATGAATCGTGTAAAAGTTATCTTTCTGTCCATATGTTGAACAAGCTATGAATTTCATTTTGAGTATATGTTTGTTTACGCGTTTCTGCCACAATTTTGTAGATATTTGCTACTCATAAGTGATTTCCGGCTTACACTGTATCTCCATTTTATCCCATGTACCCATGTCCGCATGATGTAGCAGAGAATACCAAGAGGATATGAAACCCGATTTTTTTTTCGTTGTTGTTCGTTAGGCATTACGTACTTCTTAAATTGTCTCATAAAGAAAAAGATGAAGTAGCTTTGGAAATTAACGTGCTTGGGGTGCGGAGCAGTAGAGGGCAGTGCTTCTGGGCAGACCGTTTAACTTCATAGCTGTATCTTCGTAATTCTTTATTTTTATTTTGAGTGATCACTCTTTTGATTTTCGTTAACTTTAATTTGCGTTCTCATTGCATGTTTGAGCTCCTATAGAACACTTACCGAGAGGCCTAGTACGCGTTAAGCCCTGCTTTGGGAATATCCTCACACTCCTACTTTGGAGTTATTAAATCCTTAATATTGGCCTAGAGTGCCTAACTTTAAAATTCTACTTAACTCTTAATGAGAAGTGATCTTCTTATTACCTTAATTTTAAAATACTTAAAAGTACTAGGTCGTCTCATACATAAAACTTTCTATTTTTCCTCTAATGGCCTTTAATATGTGCTCTTGAAATGTGCCCATTAAAGTTTCAAGGTTGGTGCAACAGTGTAACTCTTAATTGAGTTATTAAATGTGACATCTTGAACGATATGAAATATATGACCAATTAATGATAATTGGTGCTTAATTCGGTATATTAATGTAGCTTTTCTGTTTCTAGAATCTCTTTGAAGTCTCCCCAAGACTGCGCGTTTTAACCCAGCCCTATTGTTGTCCACCGCATCCGAATGGTTAATCCTGTCGCCTGAGCTGTGCTGTTTACTAAAATTCACCGTCGTGGTGGTTCGAGGCTAAGCCAGCCCGCTTCATAGGTGTGTTACGTAGGGATTTGAAATGTCCTATGAAATATCTAATTTCATCGAATTTCTTCTCATATAAATTTCTAAATAAGTTCGTAACGATTCGACTTAAAGCCCGTACATGCTCTTCTTCCAGTTGTGTTGGACTGCCAAGTGTGGGTCACGCAGATGTTGGCGTAATTTTAATGTTTAACCGTCACATCAGGAGGCTGCCAAAGTTAAATAAAATCGATTCTTCGCTTTTAAGGCTTTCCTTCCCTTCTCAAGTTTAATATGTTGTTCCTTGACTGTAACTTGAGTTTTCTTAAAATTTCTGTTAGGAAATTAAAAACCATCTCATTTTTACGTTTTCCGAAGTCTTTATCCTTTTACCTATTTTATTTTTCAGGTTATCTCTTACGATTACACTGGGCTTGACTGTCATTTCAGATGTAGCATTACCATGATTGTTTTTTATGTGTACTATTATTTTTATTATATTCATTTTCAATACGTATATATATATATTTATATATATATATCAATATGTGTAAGTGGGTGCGTATTTGTGTGTGTGCTCACGCATCCATGTATGTCTGTGTGTGTGTGTGTGTGTGTGTGTGTGTGTGTACATATACATGTTCATTTATATAAATATATATATTTATATATATATATATATCTTGTATATAATTATATATATGTAAATGTTCTATATAATTATATATATATATATTCTATATAATTATATATATATATATTCTATATAATTATAGATATATATATATATGTATATATATATATATTTATATATATATATATAATTATATATATATATATATATTCTATATAATTATATATATATTTATTTATATTTATTTACAAATATATGCACGTATTTGCACATATATGTTTCTATTTCTATTTTTTGCAGAAAAACAAAACCCTCAAGACATATTACACTTTACCTAAAGCTCTGCAACCAGTTAACACTGAACCATGTATCAGAAAAAATATATATTTATTGCACTCACCTAAAGATTCAAAAATAGATCTATCACTACCCCAGAGGGCCCATCTGTGAATGGAAAAAAAAAATGTTAACAGACAATTGAAATGAAGCGCTTACGAAAAAAATATCTCTCTCTGCGTATGCTGAACAAGCCATGAATTTCATTTTGCGCGTAAGTTTGTTTGCGCGCTTCTGGATGTGCGTGTTTTGTTGCGTGATGTTCTTTATAAATTACCTTATGACTAACCTTTTCTCATACCTCATAATCACTCACGAAGGTGTTTTAAGCTGCTTCGGTAGTTTTGTTCTTTCGTACTTTGATTCAATAAATAATTTAGCGATTCCGAAGAATTCTCTGTAGTATAAGTCTAGGCTAATTATTTAGTTGTCAACCATCTCATGGGATATAAAATATCCAGGAAATTATATTTTTGATTTAACTGGCCCAAGACATGGTTAATCTATTTTCACGCCAGTATGGTTTGTCTATTAGTACGCCTCGCCGTGGCACAGTGGTTAAGGGCATCGCCCATGCATGTAGGAGTCGAGGGTTCGTATCCCGGCGCGGGCGCAGCGATTTTCCCCGTTGGGTATAAGGGAAAGCTAAAGCACAATACCCCACTCAACCCAGGTGTCGGAAATGGGTACCGGCTTTACGGGGGAACCGTCATGGTGTCCTATATATAGTGTTAGTTATAAGGCATTTGAAAAACCAATGCTCAAGATCATATGTATCAGGCTTGATTGGAAATAAAGCATCCTAAGATGCCGATGTTTGTTTTCGTATGGTTCATCAATTTTTACACTTCGGATAGTTTGTCTATTAGAACACCTCGTATGGTTTGTCTATTAGTAGACCACTTATAGTTGGTCTATTAGTACTCCTCGTATGGTACGTTTGTCTAAGGACGTCTTATGTTAGGAAATTTCTGAAAGCCAATATGTTGTCATGTGTCTCATGAGTCAACTTTTTTTGAAATAAACGGTTTTTCTTTTCTTTTTTCTTTCTTTCTTAGAACGTAGCCCCAACAACCTTAGTGTCTTCACTAGTCTCTCCCTTAATCAATTTTCTTTCTGAAGACGTTTTCTTATGTTATTTCTAAAGCAAATTGAATAAAAAAATCGTGATGGTAAGTTCCACATGTGTGTTCCCGTTTTTTTCCAACATCTTCGGCCAAAGAAGAGAAGTAATTGTTTAAATTGTTTAAAGTAATGTCCAGCACAGCTTTGTGCTTCGCTTGGTTTTGTATAGAACTCTTTTCTTTTAGCATTACTTATGATTTCAAGTGCCTTCTCGAACATTATAAAGATAATTGTTTCATTTTATTAAAACTTAAATCATTAAAACTTCAGTATATCTAACTTTTTAATGTTTTTTGGATGAATAATTCATGAACTAGTTGTATTTATTGAAGGTGTTCATGCCACACTGACACGGATCTTCACGTACGACCATCGAACTTTTTCCCTGCTATTTATAATTTTTATTTTATAAATTTTCTCATATTTAAATTAAATTCAAGCTACATTACACACATCCCATCATTCTAATAGATTCTCAATCTAAAATAACGACATGCGATGTGTAACGATATTTTGAGTAATAAGGAACACCTTTTTAGCTAATTCATTGTGTACTTCCTAGTCTATAAGCGTGGTATAGGATGGGATCATGTTAAAAAGAGGATGCTTTATTCCAACTAATCAAGCCTGATACATCTCACCTTGTACATTGTTTTTTCAAGTGCCTTATAACTAACACCAGGATGCCATGACGGTTACCCCGGTCAAGCCGGTATTCATTTCTGACACCTGGGTAGAGTGGGAAATTGTGGCTGAGTTCTCCCTTTTCCCAACAGGGAGAATCACCTGGCGGCACTGCCAGGATTCGAACCCCGGACACCTTCGCGTGAAGGGCGAGCTCTTAGCCACTCGACTACAATTAGGAGCTGTACAGCGCTTGAAAGATTGGGGCTATAGTCCTCGCATCCAATTTTGAAGGTCTTGCGTTGGCTTGTAGAACTGTGTTAAGCTCTTGTTGTAGCTGACGATTTTTGACAACCTCGTGTCATTTAGGATCAATGTGAGAAAGAAATCATGTGGAGTAGCCCTACCATATGTGACTCATATGCTTCAGTAATGAAATGAGGACCTCAATCGATTGGTATTGCAAGAAAATGCGTAGGTACAAAATTTCATCAGATAATATTATCTAATCTAGAAGCGCCGTCTGACGTCCGGCCATACCAAGCTCGACTACACTTCTCTTCTCGCTTCAATCAAAAATAATTCTGGCTAACTGAACTTCTTTACGCACCCATTTGACAGATAACGTCTCGCTGCACATTTCTTAGGATTTTCACAAGAACCGGTCCGTCTCGTTTTATGGGAAATTGACGATAGATTGAAGCTAACTTATTTTCGCTCTTCGATTATACACAAATGGAGCAAAATTTTCGACCACTCCTGTGACATCACAATTTCTGTGAAAAGGCCTGGAGACATTAGAGGCATTGCTACAAGTCAGTCGTTCTGGCTTTTCAGTCCATCGTCAGCGTGGTTTTCAGGTGTGCAGGTCCCCATGTACGGAACAGCGCGTCTAATGAACTCGTTCCTTATTACTAGTGAATTGTTATCAAAACAAGAGTAGACTCTGTCTTAGGAACGCTACCCTGGTTTTGGCGGAGAAAAATTGTCAACCGACGGCGTCTGCTGTAGCGTGGCGTTCTTATTTGTATTAAGTTGTATTTATCACTTAAGTGCTCTTGTCCTGGTCAAACATGTGCATTCAGATGCGCCTCTGTATTCTGTCTCTTCGTTTGAGCCCTTCGAGTAGTGTTTTCGAACTCGCCTTAGTAGAATTTTCATCGATACATTCTCTCGATTGACTTTTTTCAACTTACAGTGCATGTGTTGAAAATAGCTCTTAACTTCGAATTGTCAAAATGAAAACTTCCACGATACTGTTTCTGTTACTTTTTATCAACATTCTCCGGAATTTAGCTCCACGTAGTGAATGTACACAAACATGTACTCGTACTGTGAGCAAATTTATTCTAAGCCAGAAACAAATTTATGCGCTATACTTTTCTTCAAATCCCACATCTTATCAGCTGCAGATACTGGGAGTGTAGCGCCAGATTTTTCCAGTGATGCAGCTGCGTCGCTTCATCACGCCACGCTTTTAATACAATTCACTTCAATCAAATAAACCTAACAATCCTATTTACATTTATTATCTCTGGGGAACCTCAGGGATTATCTAGGGTCTACATAACTGCAGAGATCACACGCAGATCACACGTCTCTGAGTGATACATCACACAAGATGTCTCCCTAGGTCCACTGAGCCTTGTCTTATCGCACAGTGACTATCGCGTCCCTGGTCTAAATACTTCGGAAATACTTATTAAATACTTATTCCCGTGTACTTATTCCCGTGGGGGCGTGGATGACTCGACGCATTTATTTTCTCGCTTGCACTATCCTAATGGAGCTCAGCTTGCTGGGTCTATTATGTTGAGTATCAATTTATCGTACTGGTGTCAAATACACGCACTCAATAGGACATGTAGTGAAAGTAAAAATCGCTATTGTATTATTACAATGAATGAACTGAAGAAGCTCACTTTCGGCGACGGTTGTTAAATGAATAAAAATGTAAGCCTTTCTTCTTAGGTTTACGTCTCATATTTAGAACTACTTCATATTGTCTATAATGACTGTAAATCACCAAGATCAGAGAGCGAAAGAAATAAATTAAGTGAGCCTAGCTATTTCATACGTTCAGTTTTTCTTGATTCACACTTCGCAACTATTCAGTTTCGGATGAACAAACCTGCAAATTATGAGGCCATAACACAGCAGCCAATACTCGTATGAACGGCGTATCAACTTAACACTTGCACGCTTCCTTCTGAGAACCCGGCGTCCCAAGGATTTACAAATATCAGGTCAATGGTGTACTCGCACAAAATTTCCGCCGTCGGTATAAAATTCATTATAAATTTATTGTAAAAATTGAAAATTTTAAATACAACGAGCGTCACTACCTAACACCTTTAGCACTTTAACTTTGAAATGAAGCATGACTGTTATATTCTCACGATATAACTGCCCTACATCTTTAATTATAAAGAAATCGCTACGAGGAATACTG
>JACJUY010000430.1:195449-224203 GCA_014220935.1 Platorchestia sp. MABIK | reverse complement strand
CACACGCTATAACACCCAGGCACACGCTATAACACCCAGGCACACGCTATAACACCCAGGCACACGCTCGAAAATTACCACATTGCAGATAAATAATGCTGTGACAAAGTAGAAAAGCACCGAACCTAAGTAACTACGTTTAACAACATAGAAGCGCACCTTCGTTCAACAGTTCACTTGACCTTAGGTTCGCTGGCTCGACAAATGCCTAATGCATATTTTCACATTTGTCCACGAAATCTTTTCTCTATTACAAATAGCATTTCTAGCAATCTATTGAACGCACGGGTTAACACGAAAGATTAAACAATAACACAGTTAAGCAATGACACAGATTAGGAAATAACACAGATTAGGAATACAAATTTCAGCAACGGCAGTTTCAACGAGATCCGTGAAAGAAATACATTTAATTTAGGGCAGTGGGCTTCGGCTGCTATCGGATGTTGCCACAATGAAAATTAAAATTCACGGTGGCCGTGACATTAAATAATGTTGATACATACAGGATACACAAAAGTCGTTTCACCGTTTTGAACATATGTTCCACGACAACTAATACAGCCATAAGAATTGGTTACATTTGAAATAAAAGAGAAAACCTTCAAGGTTTATTGAGGTTGATTCATATTAGTGAAACACAAGCGTATTTTATGCACAGTATTTTCTACAACTTTTTCAAAATAGATGTTGTCATTCTGTTGATTTCTTCAATGATGTTTTCAACTCATGGAGAGTGTCAGGTATATTGCTCTCAAACACTCAATGAAACACGTTGAATTATGCACACATTGCGTACCGTACTCGGTCTGCCAGAGCGTTCTTTGTTTACTATTGAGCCGAAATATCTGTATCTTGAAGTCATTGCAATAATGCCATGTTTGGAAGGCCTTTGTGGATTAAATCTTCTTACAAAGTCCCTCTGTACTGCAACTAACGATCGATTGGGAGAGAAACAATTTTTCATTTCTTTGCTCATTGATCCTTGCTGTATTTTGGCATTTTTGGGATTTGATCGTGTAAATTTTGATGGCAAGATGTATTTCAAATCCGTATCATTGATACAGGATAAAACTTGAAGATTTTTTCTTTCATTTCGAATGTGACTATAGCTGTAATAGTTGTCGTGCAATAAATGTTCAAAATCGTGAAGTGATTTTTGCGCCACCCTGTGCATGCAACACGGTAGAGGAAACAAGGTAGGGTCATTTCTATGGGAGAAAATACATCTCCTCTTGTTCGGCTAGCCAATAGAAAGGCTTTATTTCAAACAAACTTTATGACGTCACCAAAACGCAATGTCGTTAGGCCAATCGTGGAGCCAGATTTGAGGGTAGCAGTGCTACCAGATGCAGTTTGAGCGCTGCTATTGGGTCGTCGCCGTGACGTCAGCAATACCACATCGTTAACGAAGAAAAAGACTGGTTTGAACCTACCCTGTTTCCTCTACCGTGGCATGCAATAATAAAAAATGAATTCCATGTATCTCTTTTATTAACCCTAGAGATCAAAGCGCTCTCTTGCCTCCGCCTCACCGCAACACCGGCTGAGAGTGAGGCAGGTTTCGCAGCGCTCAAATTAAAAGCTCTTGAAGCGCTTGGAGTAAATTAGCCGAGCTTCAATTTACGTACGTTCGTTTTAATTTAACAGGGAACATTTCAGGGAGCGAGTCTACGAGGCTCAAGGGTCTCAGAAGTTTCATTAATTGAAGTGTTTTAACTGTTCTTTTTTAATAAAAAGAGTTTTATTAATTGAAGAGTTTTGATTGATCTTTTTGATTACAAAGACTTTCATTAATTGAAGAGTTTTGATTGAACAGTTGGTGAATTCTCCGTCAACACAAAAAAAAAGTATTTTATGCTGACGTAGAATTCGTCCACTGTCCCGCGAAGTACATAAGTTCATCGGGCTCTGTTTAAGTTGAAATCGTGAAGAGCAACTGGCATGCAAATTTTCACGTCGACCACGAGTACTCGGTACTGCCAAATGAGTCCAGCAGAGACAACCAGCTCGACAAATGATGTTCGTGAAGCGAGATACATCAGGATATGGTCCAAACTTTGACTGTCACTGTTGACACTGTAGTAACCATTCTGCCAACAAGATCCATGTCTGTTACAATCAGAGGAATTTTACAATTTTCACTAATAGCACCATCAACGTGAACAAATTTTGCAATGATTTACAGATCTAAGGTAATGCAGGCAGTACGATATTTTCCTAAAGATCTACAACTTTTGCGATTTGGTATCTCGAAAATGATGCGTGATTGAATTTTTAATTTTTAATGAAATGGTCAATTTTTTATATCTGAGGTCAAAGTTTGTGCCGACGGTGTCTGTGTACGATGCACATGATTTTTTTTAATCGATCCCAAAAGAATATGTTTCACCTCATATACTCAGCGAAAGTGGTTGCACTGGAATTAGTACACCATTTTTTCACACTTACGCTTAGAAAACATATTATTTCCTACTTGAAGAAAAATTCCCTAAGCTTTACATTCTTACTCAGAATTAACTACTTATACATACCTCATCTTTTTCAAACAAAGGTCTCAGAATTGCCCCTTTCATACAGACGAAAAGAATTTGTCTGTTTTCACCAGTCAAAGCGGAGAAACATCGCTGGTGAGAAGAGCCGAGAAGACAACTGCTCAACGACATCCCTCTTCCTGATATTTTGAAAAAGTCATGCAAAATACTGTACGAAGAATACGCTCGTGTTTAAATAATAATAGAAAACACTTATATGATGTCATGTTTCAATAATAAGACTTAACGATGATCTGTTTCATTGCATATGTACCCAATTTTTATAGCTGTATTAGATGTCGATTAATAAATGTTCAAAATGATGAAGTGGCTTTGACATGCTCTGTGTGTACAGGCTGGCGCATAAGTAACGCACCCTTTAAAAAAATTAATAATAAATAAAGTATGAAAGGTATAACGATAGGGTTAATTGCAAACGATAGAGGAACTCCTAAAATTTATTTACATGTAGTATCCTGTCTACAAATACCCAGTGTATATTGCGGTAATAAATCTTTAAAATATGCCTTCAAAACGGTGCGTTACTTATGCGCCACCCTGTACAAGGAGGTTCCACTTCCCGGAAAAGAGGCAAGCAGCTGTGGAATGAGAACTATTGCAATCACATTGCTCGCCGCTGTAGGGAAGGTATGCGTAATGTCTTCTTACGCCGGGTAGTGAAGTGCTACAAGAATGTTAATTGCTTCACGGCTGTGCTGTTCATCTAGTTAAGACAAAATTTAGGCTAGGAAATGCTGTCAGTATGAGATGGATCAGCAGACCGTGGTTTTTGAGAAAGTTTTTTCGTAAAATAAAAGTGAAGGGCTTCATTTACTTAAGGTTTGAATTTTTGTCACTAGGCCTTTCAAGAGCTTCATTTACATGAGGTTTGAATTTTTATTACCAAGCCTTTCCCTTTAAACAAGGCGATGGCTTGCTTGAACGGTGAATTTACTTAAAAGGTAAAAAGCGAAGACAATTTCGAAAAATTTATCACGTTTGCTAGGAAAACATTTCGGAATTCAGCTTTATCTTCAATTTGTGAAACTCTGTGCGTCTCTGAAATCGCTGATCAAATAAATGTAAATATTTAATGAAAATATACAATGAAAAAAGAACGCACAGTTAAATGTGTCCATTGCACTACATAGACTTAAGAAGCAATCTACTGCTGTATCGCTAGAGGTGAGTTAATTATTGAAATTGTTTTAAATTTTTTAAATTAAATACCCAAGTATATATTGACCAATTGGAGAAAAACGAGCTGTCTGTATTATTTAGGTAAGGGTTTAGCTAAAAATGGGTTAACATTCTATATCTAGATCCAGCCTCAACTCCAGATGATCTCAAGATTCAAGAATCTCAAGATTCAAAAATCTCAAAATTCAAAAATCTCAAGATTCAAAAATCTCAAGATTCAAAAATTTCAAGATTAAAAAAACTTTAGATGACATCAAGATTCAAAAATCTAACAATTAAAAATCTCCGGCTGATCTCAAGATTAAAAAAACTCAAGGTACAAAAAATCGGAAAAAAAGCCTGGATAATCTGAAGATTCAAGAACCCTAGCTTATTTCCAAGTGAAAACTAAACCTAAATGAAACAAACAACTGGTATCCCTTCCAAATCGTCAATAGAAAACTTTGAGTGCATTTAAACCCGCTCAACTATATTATTCTAAATTTGCTATTGTGTTTGATGTTCTCATTAACTTTAGTGTGATTTTTTTGATCGCAGAAATGTTCACTTTCCTGAAAATTATTACAGAAATTGACTCCAAGGCCTTTCTCTGTTGATGTAATAAAGAGAATCAACTTCAGTCAAGCAAACTCGTTAGAATATCTATCGCTCAAGGTTTTATACTTGCTGCATTTATCCAAAAAAGTTCTGATTACTGCTTCAAGTACCTCATTTTATTCGTCATAACTCACAACTTCTTTCCTGAAGTGCTCAAAGTCCACAAAATCAATTTTAGGGGAAAAGTTTATTACTTCTGGAATACGCACTGCAACTCCGGTCCCCTTCCGCACGGTGAGAAGTCAACAAAAGGGAAAGAATTCAGCGTAAAGGAGCGAAAATGATTCCAGAACTTTGTAACGTCAGTTACGAGTGACATCTCCAGCTGACTAAACTCAAAGCCCTTGAACAAAGAGAATCACGAGTTAAATTATCGCTTTGAAAAACCAAAAAACAATAAACAAAAGTTTTTGTATCATCTATATTGGAAATAAAGTGATTTTCTTTTTTTTCCTTTTTGACCGCAACATGCCAGGGAGGGGATTTTCATAATGCTACTGACCGACCAGTAGTCAAAAATTCAATTTTCATAAATACTTAAAGCTAAATGAAGCCATGTTTATGTTAGCAATATTCAAAAATGATCACTACAATTGACTTTGAATTTGAGTTAAATATTGAACTTCAGTTGAACCCATTACCATCAAAGTGTTAAAAGAAACCTAAAAAACTAATTGGCTTTAATAATGTTACTCTGGATGGGCTTTTTCGACACTGAGAAAAAAGTGCGAACCAGACGTGACGGCAGGAAGCCGGGGAAAATATTTTCAAGACAGCCTAGGTCCTTATTTTTTCTGAATAAAAAGTCTGGAAAGAGCACCCGGAAAATGTTGTCCCTAATGCCACGGTGAATACATACAAAAATCGTCTTGACCACAATTGGATTAGGGTTTGCAATCCCCCAGTATTCTGAATCATGAGGGTCAACCAGAATTCTAGGTTGATTAAACCTATTGTTTGCGTGTTGGTACAGATGTGCACCACTGGGTAAATTGCTCATTCACGCACCAGTATCAGTGAATAGCATTTCACTGCTCCAAAGGTAGTCAAATATTTGACTACCTTTGTTTAAATTAAACTATGGCGTACAAGTTAAAAGGTTTTCGTACAATTATATTTTTTCTGTTTCCTAGAGAGGATTGAAATGTAATCAAGCAGTGAAGACAGCTTTTCAATTCTGCTCCAGCCGCGCAAGCGCAGTTAACTTGTTAAATAGAAAAATTCGAGTGCGTTATCGGAAACTACATTTCTATGAGTGATATATTTACAATTCCGGTGCTAATGCTTCTTTGAATAGTAGCGTCAGGATTAGGTGAAAAAAGAAAAAAGCGGTGATCTTGCCGGTAATATTTCCAAAAATACGAAGAAAACTGTCGTATCATGAGACCACACTTTGTGTAAAGGCCACGTTAAGAGATGTTTTGTTAACATGAATGTACTGATGCTTGCAAGTGAACATTGATGATTGCATGTGTGCGTTTCGGTGGTGCCTGTGCATGGTTGGGATCTGACCACTCTAGACTTGGGCGCTACCCGAGAATGGGCCATTTGGCTCGTTTCTCTTGCCATTTTCTATTCTAGTTTATTTCAATCCATTCTCATATGCATCCACTTGCAGTCACAATTATAGACGAAACGCTTTTTCGAGAAATAACTGGCAGCTATACATATACGCGTAGTTAGAAAAAAAGGGTCTCGGTAAAAAATTTGTGGCCGAGACAGAACAACATTTTCAGATTTCTTGAAGCGTGTTGATTAGAAGTCTTATGTGAAAAATCTGCTAAAAAGACATTTTACAAAAAGGCTATTGCCTTTAGCTTGTGTGAAAAGTCTTTTAAAATAGCCCACAACAAAACGTAATCATTGACTGAAGCGGCAATTCCTTTTTTTCAAGTGCAAAACGCAATCATTGACTGAAACGAAAATTCTTCCAATCAAATGAAATTCCTGAGCAAAATTCGGATAATCCAGAACCCTAAAATCGTTGCACGGACTCTCGCCTCATCCCGATCAAACAAATCTGTTCCGGACGCGCAGCTCTGACGCACTCCATTTGTGTGCTGACGCAAGCATTTCAAGGGGCTCTTCGAGACAAATCTGGGAGCGTTTTGTATGGTAATGCAAGTCCGGAGCTCAATGTCTCGCAGACCTGGTCGTGTTCTCCTTGTAGCCATGTCTCTGTCGCTGTAAATCTTCAGGTTCTCAGATGACAAACTGATCTCAATCGCACCTCGTGACTTGATCTGGTGTCTGTTCAATAAGCTTGGAGTTAGTCCATAGATGGTGCCGTAGAAATTTATTGACAAAATAGTTCCATGGGAGTTGAAATAGGGTGTTGCATGTGATTGTGTTCCTATTGTATAGTGGAAATTTGTCAGGAAATATTTCGTGACAAATCGGTTCCATAGAAGTTGGAATAGAGAGAGTTTAATGCATGTGATTATGTACTTCATATATGCCACTGGTCCACATATGGATATCATTGTATGAAGATTAGATGTTGTATACTTCTGAAGGGTAAAAAAATCCCATCTTCTAAAATCCAACATTTTTCAATTGAAAGCAGCTATTAATGAAATGGTTTGGAGAATAACAGTTATCACGTTAAAAAAATTTTAACCATTATGTGATTTAAACATTTTTTGGTCATTTAATTTCAACTTTCATAGAGCACGAAAACTTACAAAATTGTGTTGGAAACTATTCTCGCGCACAGACGAAAAAAAATTGCCTCAAATCTAAGTGTAACTGTTCCTAAACTGTTAATGATATCGAAACGATTTTTACACCAAATTAAAGAAAACAAAATTTAATTCAAAATAAACATAAGTAGAAACCTCTATGTTTAATATTTACTGAATTATGGCTATTAAAAAAAGAGGGGACATTTTTGTGAGCCACCCTGTATATACAGGGTGGTTGCTAAAAATGTATACCTTTTAAAATTCCTATAACTTTTTAAATGTATGACATAGGAGGCTACAACATAGAAGATCCTAAAGGACAGAATTTAAAGTGCTTTACGTATCTGGTGTGCCCTCCAAATAAGCATAAACATCAAGGGTGCAGGAGAGAAGATTATTGTAATCAGCAAACATGGCACAACTGACTCTTCAACTACACAAGTTTATCATGGAAGAAACGACGAAAATTGGATCCATCGTCTGGACTCGGAGGAAATTCTTCTTGTAATACCGATTCAAACCTAACAAAATAACGATTCAGAGGAACTTCAAAAAGTGTCAATCCCAGTTTATTGTGAGAAACTTAAAAAAGGAAGCTCTGGAACAAACATTTCTGAACGCACATCGGAAGATGCTGTAAGACTGAGAACTCTAATGCAAAATGCAGACACGAATAGGCCCAGCAAAGTGAAATAAAAATGAAATATTAATTCATCTACTTTCCAATAATACCAGTTTTATTTCCCTATCATTTCTGTGAAAAGGTTATAGCAATTCTAAAAAGTATACATTTTCAGCAGAAATATATTTAAAAATACAGGTATACCCTGTATTTTACACAAATATCGGAATGGTTTCATGGGGCTGCAATCTTTTTTCGAGCAGCTACATCAGATGCATAGGATTGAGAAGTTCTGAATTAATGGGCTTATAACATGCATAAAAACATAAATTTTGTAGACTCATTTGAATTCTCAGGACACTAGAATCGCTGCTCTAACCGCAGAGGATCAATTGATAATTGTACGCTGAAAGCCCTTCTGATGTGAATTTAAGTATAAACTTTTAAAATAATTCGAATTCTAAGAACATTAGACGCTAGAATCTAATTGCAATGAATTAGATTATAATTGCACACTGCTCTGATCGCGAATTCTCTGTACTACGTTTCGATCGTAGCTTGTGAAATACACACTTCCAGTTTAGATCGTGCATTTCCTCTGCATCAAAGGCAGACGGACATCAGAAGCAAACTTCTGATCGATTTAAGACGGAACACAAACAGAGTTAGAGGTGCAGCGCGCACCTAAGTTCAGACACGTCGACGGATCGTGACAGAAATGCAAGCCATTCAAGCGTTTCTACTCATTTCAGACACTGCGATGTTAACCCTCAACGGCCCAAATTTTTAACTCAAATTCCCAATATCACAACCACTGTCATTAGACTGACGCTGGGATCAGGTTATCACTATCATCAGAATGGGGACGGAACTGCCATCCAGCAGGAAACTTCAAAAATGACATTAGGGCTCAAATTTCACAAGAAATAAGTTGTGTTAGCCTTTTTAGCGAGTGTGCCATATATGGTTCGTGGGCCGTTAAGGGTTAAGGCTTTTGAAATTGGTACACTTCAGACAGTAGCGCAGCCAAGGGGGGAGGGGGCCCCCGATTTGCACTGGCATCAGGTTGTCACTGATATTAAAATGGAAAATTAATTGCCACTCGCCAGTGAACTTGACAAATACGTCAAAGCAAAAATTGGACATGAAATAAATCTATTTTGAAGCTGTTAAAAAAATGGATTTTCGAGCCCGCCTAGTGCGCGGTTTGTAAAATGCTGAAGAGCTCTTCACGTCTTAAATTAAAAAGGAAATCGCTGGGCATTTTTACTGAACCGTTGTCAGTCGTTCAAATTCTATATCTCTGTCAGTCTGTAAAACGAACGGCGGTGGCTTGGTAAAAATGTGGAGTGATTTCCTTTTTGTTTTGACGCGCAAAGAACTCTCACTATTTCGCAAAGCTGAAAAGTTGGAAAATAAAAAATACTGAAGATCGAATCTGGTGCACAAAATTTGCAAGTTTAATTTTGCACTTCGAAAAAAGGTCGTGAACTTCAGATCCTTGGATACGTGAGGAAATGGTGCAAGTCATCTATGACGAGAATTCTAACAAATTGAATGCCAGATTTAAATGAAGTTACCTTGACTATCACACTTGAATCTACTTAACCTAAACAAAATTAGCTGCACAATCCAGCTACTGAGTATACGCACGGAAATATAACGGTATGCATTCCTTATTTACCAAACCTTGTACACAATCGGGCGGCGATTTTGATCAACTGTTTAATGGAAACGAGAGATGGCGAATCGAGTTCTATTTGATCTCTGACCATCTCCCGCACGCCCCAGCTGGCATCTATTGGTGGATTGCTGCACTACTACGGTGCATTGCTGCACTACTACGGTGGATTGCTGCACTACTACGGTGGATTGCTGCACTCAACGAACCAGTTACGAATCAGCTCATCAGTTTAGGCTGGAAATTCAGTCACAATTTACAGGATCGTCTCACTGTTTGTTAATGAGAGAGTTCCTTACGTGTTTCGGTCTGCTATTTTCGCGCAGAATATCATTATCAGACAGACGTTGCTGAGAACGACGGAGGATTTTGCACCAATGTTTTAGGAGTTATGTTAAAGAGAATGTTGGATGTTGTGCCAATGTTTTGGGAGTTGTTTTAGAGAGAATGATGGATTTGGTGCTAATGTTTTAGGAGTTGTTTTAAAGAGAATGTTGGATTTTCCGCCTATGTTTTGGGAATTGTATTTAAAGAGAATGTTGGATTTTGTGCCAATGTTTTGGGAGTAATTTTTCTAAGAATGTTAGATATTTTCTCATGTTTTGTGAGTTATATTGTTGAAAATATTTCATCTTATACCAATGTTTCAGGAATTAATTTATGACGAAAATGACGTTTTGTACAAGTTTGTACAACTTTTTTGTTTTTGCGAGTTTTAATAACTGAGAATGTTCAATTTTGTAACAATATTTCGGAAACAATTGTTTTTTGAGAATATAAAAATATTTATGCATATTTTGGGTTCTGTAATTCATGTGAGACTGAGCTGTGACGAGGTATTGCTTCATGTGATATTCAGTCGTTCCACCGTACATTTCATTCATCCTGTATATCATTTCCTTCAGTTCAAAGTATATTCTTCTGAAAGTCTCTCACAAAAACAGTCACTCTGTATAACTAATTAATAATTCAATCTAATTTCACAGCCCCTTTGTATTAACCTGGTGTTCAGCAAGGACGTATTAAATGGTCTGCATCTAATTTCAATTTTTCAGAGTATACATTATGAATCAAAAACAGCCACAAGCAAATTTACGTGTCGACTCTTGGTCTTTCTTAGCTGCCAATGAGTTCAGCATCACAAAACATCATGATAAAGTAATAAGAATTTCTTGTGAAACTAAAACGCTAACTATTTCGAAAACCAATCAAAAGTTTGTCTGAAATAGCAAAGTTAACTTTTTCAAAAAGCAATCTAGAATTTGTCTGAAAGTGAAACGTTAACAATTTAAAATGCATTCCAAAAGTTTCATCTGTAAGTGAAACTTTAACAATTTCAAAAAGCAATTACAAATCTAATCTCAGAGTGAAACGTTAACAATATCAAAAACCATCACAAATCCGATTGAGAGTGAAACACTTTCACAGTATCAAATCCTCAGGGAAGGGATTAAACGACCCCATATATTAATCTAAATCCATTTCTTTGATCCTCGCATCACGGAATTCACAGAGGATTCCAGACCGGCGCTGTTCGAGACAACTCCACCAGATTAGGGCAGTGAGGCTCTGCTGGAATGAAGTTTCTATTCGATTTGGGTGGCCCTTGAGCTGCTTGAATGGCCCTAATTATCGCCGGAGTTGATTGAAGTCTGTCCTGTTCATTACGTGCTGACAAACGAATTCAACAGCGCCGTTTAATGCAAGCCCACCGCGCTATGAAACCCCAATTTACAACCTACTGTCCTGTTCATTATGTGCTGACAAACGAATTCAACAGCGCCGTTTAATAAGAACCCACCACCGCGCTATGATACCTCAGTTTACAACCTTATGGAAGGACCGTGTTGTCTTTTTACTTTTTAGAACAAAAGGCTTTTAAATCAATCAAGTTGATACATTTTCATCTTGTGCTGATTTTCCAAATATCGGAATAAATCATTCATGGAAGCTTACAACCATATGGAAAGACCGATTTTTATCCTTTAGTCTTTTTACTCTTTAGAGTGAAAGGCTGTTTATTTCACTTATGCTGATGCATTTTATTTTTAGTCCAAATATCTATGTTAATTCCAAGAAACAACGACGGTCAGCTTCAGACGTGTACGCATTTCAAGCTCTTGGATAGAGTGCAGGGATTATAATGCCCTTTTTTCCCTACGCTCAGAGAAATACTTGTCTCGCTTTCCGGGGACTCGAACCCTGGACAATTCAATACGATTAATGAGCGCGCTTTAACCACTCGGCCACGGTGACCGCCCTACTACATGATGTATCATCAATTGAAATAAAATCACGTTTTGAGCAGGTCCACACTTAGCACCAATACACTAAGATCACAATCATAGCAGGTGCTGAAATATTCGTTGTCTAGTGCCGAGCTGTGTTGTTTAACCGCAATTGGTTAAACTTAAGTTCAATATTCTACTTCAATTTAAAGTCAATGGCAGAAAGCAATGTTGAAAATAGCCAACATTAACTGGATAGTGCTTTCATTTAACTCTGACTGCGTATTAATGAAAATTAAGTTGTGACTACTGGCCGGGCACAGCATCATGAAAATTTTCACCGTGTACCACCGGTGGCTCACGTGGCGGTTAACGTGTTTAAACAGCGTAAATTGTAAGAGTTTGAAAATAATCACCTTAATAGCAGCAATGAAGTTGGAATTTGATAATAATTGCCTTAAAAACATTACAAAAGCTAGAATTTGACGATAATTACCTTAAAAGCCCGTAGATGTAATCGCGTTTTTCTACATACATTGATGAAAGTTCGTAATTTGGGGAAAAGGTTGGAGTAAATTAAATGTTCGTTTCAAAGTCCGTAGAGTTCATTTAAAACCAGTACAAAAGCTAGAATTTGACGACAACTGCCCTAAAAACAGCACAAAAGTGAAAAATTTATGATAATTACCTTAAAAACAGCAAAAAAGTGAAAAATCTATGATAATTACCTTAAAAACAGCACAAAAGTGAAAAATTATGATAATTACCTTAAAAACAGCACAAAAGTGAAAAATTTATGATAATTACCTTACAAACAGCACAAAAGTTAAAACTTTATAATAATTGCCTTAAAACAGCGAACAGTACAGCCAAGTCAACAGAAGAACTTCCGCTGCCGGCTGCACAGTGAATAAAACGGCGTGAACTGTTTGAGAAGGTCCCTGCCAACACAGAAACTGCAGTTGGTCTCGAGTTTCATCTCGAGCCGCCCCCTGCGGGTGTAATTAGATCGGCTCGAGACTTCAAAGGCTCCCCTGGATACATTTAGCTTGTGTTTATTATCACTTCTAAGCCCTCGGGTGTCTGCTGACGTGTCCAGGGTAGAGGGTTGTTGTTATTAATCCAGGGTAGAGGGTTGTTGTTATTAATCCAGAGTAGAGGGTTGTTGTTATCAATCCAGGGTAGAGGGTTGTTGTTATTAATCCAGAGTAGAGGGTTGTTGTTATCAATCCAGGGTAGAGGGTTGTTGTTATTAATCCAGAGTAGAGGGTTGTTGTTATCAATCCAGGGTAGAGGGTTTTTGTTATTAATCCTGGGTAGAAGGTCGTTGTTATTAATCAAGGGTAGAGGGTCATTGTTATTAATCAAGGGTAGAGGGTTGTTATCATTAATCCAGGGTAGAGGGTCATTGTTGTTAATACAGGGTAGAGGGTTGTTGTTATTAATCCAGGGTAGAAGATTATGAGCACTGTGTTACCGCTAACTTTACACAATTTGAGATGTAGAGTGACGGTCATTAGAAGAACCTTCAACTCTACACGATACGTGATATTCAGTAGCTAGTAAAATGTTCCATGAATAAAATATTTATAATACACTCCCTAAAGAAATATTTTTGATACTTACAGGAATAAAATAGAAATGAAATTCGCAAACTTTTATGCACATTATCTAAAAATAAGATCAACTTGAAACTTAGCTTAAAATATGAAGGCCATCGATTATGATGACCACGCATGTTGCGTAATGTTCCTAACTTTGTAAAAGAATGATACAAAACAAAAAGTTCTACCACACAAAATATACGAAGGTCATTTATCTTCTGAAAAAAAGAAAAGACGAAAAAAATTATAGACCCATGTTGTTGCGCGCATTGTTCCTAACTTTGTCGTTGTAAAAGAATGATGCAAAACAAAAAGTTCTACCACACAAAATATACGAAGGTCAAATCACGTCTGAAAAAAAGAAATGATGAAAAAAAATTGGAAATTGATTCGAGTTGCATCAATATTCTTCAGCATTAGTTGTACCCTGTCATTTTTTTAAAATTATTACCTTGATGGAGATGAAATTGTTTTCACCTACACCAATTTCGTAAAAGTTTTTGTTCCTACAACCTTGGAGATCAAAATGAATGGAATTTCGCATACGGCAGTAACTTATTTCAGTGGAAGTGAATCATCTGCTAAAAGTTATGGAAGTGTAGGGTTGTATAACAGGACACGATGTAAAAGCTTTTGTTCCTGCATCTAAAGTGATAAAATGAATAGAGTTTCGCTTACAACATTAACTTGTTTCTGGGAAAGTGAATCACCTGATGAAAGTCGTGACACTGCATTGGCTTGTGTTGCATGAGACGTTACAAATGTAGAAGATTTCGTTCCAGCAATCTTGGAAATAAAACGAATAGAGTTTCGTGTAAAGCGTTGTTCTATTCAGTGCAAGTAACTCACCAGCTGAAAATGGCGAAAACTTTACGCTTGTATAGCATGTGACCCATACAAATGTAGAAGTTTTCGTTCCAGCAAACCAGGGGATAAAAAGAATAGAGTTTCGTGTAAAGCGTTGTTCTATTCAGTGCAAATAACTCACCAGCTGAAAATAGCGAAAACTTTACGCTTGTATAGCATGTGACCAATACAAATGTAGAAGCTTTCGTTCCAGCAAACTAGGGGATAAAAAGAATGCAATCTGGTGCAGTGCATTAACTCATCACAGCTCGAGTGAATTGCCTGCTCGCGCTAACTCAATAAGCAAAACCTTCTCGAGGTTCGCAAGACGATCGCTAATTTAATTTTGAATTCGATTTTGCAATTTCGATGTAACGGAAACCAACTTTGTGTGCGGTCACCGCATGCTGTTAATTAATTGAATTTTCGGCAGATTGTGTTATTTCCTTGAGTGGCTAACGCTTTCAGTTGAGTCAGTTATAGTTCACCAGATGAATTGGAGGGCAAATATGCAGAGTGTCCTAACCCACAAATCAGAGGTCAAAACTGGAGAGTGGATTAAATGATAATTTCACCTCATAGCGGCGTAGATGTCTTTCAGGCAGAGTGGCCTAGGTCCTAGTTCAGTTCCTAGTTAGTAACTTGGCTAGGAAAAGCCAGTTTGGCAACCCTGCGATGAACACCACACCTCTAACTTGAGTGTCCTAAAATTCTGTGTTTTGTGGGTTAGGCCACTCTGAATATTTGCCCTCCATTTATGGAATTATTTCGAATCCCAGTCAATTCAGCATGAGGTATACATAAGACGTCTGTGTCATTGAAGAAATTCACTGAAATAATTGAATTTAGTATTAGTTATACAAAAAATATCTATGTCATTTACGAAACTCGCTGAGTTAATAGAATTCAGTATGAGCTATTTATAAGACTTAAAATGTCACTTTAAAGATTCAGGGTGTGAATTGACATTGAAATTCTGATCTACTCTTTGTTCAATAAATACTCTCTCATTTAAAGAATCTATTAAAATCTAGAAAGTCTAAGCAATTGCTACTTTCCTTCCACTGCAATTTAAAGGCTGAAATTTAAAAGGTAGCGGTGGATGTACGTATAGTAACGGTTGTCACCGATCACAGTTGGTAGTAATACTATAAGTTTTTTGATTCCTTCACTCCATTCTATTTCATTTTCAATTTTTCTTTTCAACTTGCAAATTTTTTCTCGTTCTACACGTGTTAAAATATGAAGGTAAACACTTATCATTTTCACTGAAACGAACAATCAATTGATAAAATTCTTTACTGTCAGTCTATACACGGCAACGTTTCTATGTTTCGACATCTAAACGTTGTCATTCTATTTAGTTCATCTAATTCACTAATACTCTGGTGACTGTGCGTGGTTGGTGTTAGAGAGCTTGCACCTTTGATAGCAGCGTGAGAATGATTCTACCCCCTAAATGTAGCGGGAATTCTTTTCACTTCTTTGCATTAATAAAAAATCATAACTTGCATTCATGTAAGTAGCGTGGGAATGTTCCTCGCTGTCTTCCCATATTTCGTTGCATTTATTTTCACTTCTTCTCCTTATTTATAAACAACTCACAACCTGCATTCAAGTACAACTCCTCAAAATCAACTACCAGTTCACCCAAAAGATAAGTAATGGCGGCGAATTGTAACGACAAAAAATAGCCATAAAGAACGTATGATGTCTAATTGCAACAACAAGACAGCGTGATGAGGAACGTAACCTTACCGTTGTTTAATTACCATTCATAATTTTTGCCAACAGTTAATTACTCTCTCAAGCTAGTCGCCATCTTGGGGGAAATTGGTGGACGGAAACGATTTTTGGGCAGCGAGCAACAATGCAGCTGGGCGGCGATATTGGAGCATGTGATGATAAAAGGTCAGCGGTATCAGAGCATGGGATGATAGAAGGGCGGCGGTATCAGAGCGTGTGATGATGGAAGGGCAGCGGTATCAGAGCATGTGATGATGGTCGAGCGACGGTATTAGAGCGTGTGATGATGGAAGGGCGGCCATGCAGTTCGTCAATTGCTTTCCTTAGAACATCAAACGATTTGGAGACCTGGACCTGAAGGGTGCAGCTGGAGCCCCAAAGTGAATCTTACGGAGCGATGATGCTCCAGAGACGCCAGAGACAGAAAGATAATAACGAGAGGCACGATGATGCTCCAGAGACGCCAGAGACAGAAAGATAATAACGAGAGGCACGATGATGTTCGAGAGACGCCAGACACAGAAAATTAATAACGAGAGGCACGATGATGTTTCCGAGAAGCCTGAGAAAGAAAAGTAATAATATGAGCAGATGGAGGCGTGGGGTAAGAAATACTGAAGCAAAAAGAGGAGCAAATTACATCTCACGAGGTTTTGATGTTCCAGAGGAGCCAAAAACAGAAAAGTAATAATGAGAGTAGATAGAGCAGAGAAATCATTGGTTTTAAAATATCTTAAAGTTAATCCACTTAGATGATACAGATGAAGACCAAAGTGAATCTTTCAGAGCAATGATGTACCAGAGAAGCCTGAGACAGAAAAGTATTAATGAAAGTAGATGGAGCCGAGAGATAAGAAACACAAAAGAAAGATGAAGGAACGCACTCATTTTTATTTTCTTACTGAGAAATAATTTACCAGAGAAGCCAGAGACACGAAGAGTATTGGGGAAAACGGATAAGAAATGCGAAAGGGAGATGAGGGAACTGAAGTATTAATGAGAACATATGAACTAACGAGAGAAGACAGAGATACAAGATATACTGCTAACTAACATTAAATATGTACGTCGTGAAATATTAGTCAATGAATTAAACTTGTTCTTTAAACTTGTACTTGAACTCTCACTTTTACGTGGCAAAGATAAAACGACTGACGCTGCTCGTTAAAAATTATGAAATTGTAGGCTTGTGTAACATTTTACGATGCTAATCTAAAAGCTTTTCTTCCTACAAACTGCCTTAAAACAACACAAAAGTTGGTATTTGATAATAATTGCCTTAAAAACACTACATAATGTCTCTATGGGCTGTTTGAGCACATTTGTGTTCAGGTGTTCGTGTTTCAAACTATCATCATCAACGCGTTTACACATCTGAGCTTCATCGTCACCTTGCATGGTGAAATTTTTTAAATAATGCAAAGAAGTGAAAATAAATACTAATGAACAGTAGCTTAATTTTTCCGAGTCGACCACTACTTCCGCAACTTATTCTGTTTGTTTTTTTCGGAAACGCCCTGAATTTTTTTTCAGTTATTTCCAATGAACGTTATCTGATAATCATATATTTTTAGCAGTATTTCTTTAGTCGAGACATTAATGTTCTTACATAGAACATCCTCAAATTTGTTTCTAACGAAGTACTGATAATTGGTGATAATTGTGAAGTGGTGATAAATACTTTCAACATGAATTGCTTATTTCGGCTCTTCCTTTCCAAAATTGAGTCCCACGAATTGATTATTTCTGCTTACTTTTTCAAAAGTTGGGTCATACGATTTTGTTGTTTCTGCTCATATTTTCAACAATGAGTCTTACGAATTGGTTATTTCGGTTCATTATTTTGAAAATTGGGCCTTACGAATTGGTTATTTTTGTTCATTATTTTGAAAATTGGGTCTTACGAATTGGTTATTTCGGTTCAAACTTTTTACAATTGGGTCTTACGAATTGGTTATTTCGGTTCAAACTTTTTACAATTGGGTCTTACGAATTGGTTATTTCGGTTCAAACTTTTTACAATTGGGTCTTACGAATTGGGTATTTCTGTTCATTATTTTGAGAATTGGGTCTTACGACTTTTTACAATGGGTCTTACGAATTGTTCTTTTTCTGCTCATACTTTCTACAACAACGGCTGCGATCGCACAATCTTGAAGATCAAATGTCGCTGTAAACAAGATGCGCGTCTTCCAATGCGTTACTTGTCAACGTCAAATCATATACTTTTTTCACAATAATTTACAAGTTTTTGTAATAAATAGTGAACTAAGTGAAGGAAGTTATTTTCACGTCTCAACCTATTTCAAATGCTGTAATAGTAATCACGGAACCCATTGTGAAATACCTTCCAAATATAATGACCTTCATATTAATTAAAGCATTTTAAAAACCCGTTACGTTGCCCCACATTTAGGATACAAAGAATGCCAGCGTGGCTAAGAATATCATGATAAAAACAAACGTTTCGGATTAAAAAGAAAAATCATATGTAGCGTTTCCACCTTGTTCGAAATAGAATTTCTACAAAAAATGAAAACTTCTCCAGTAATTTTTAGCTTAAAAGGTGACAAAAATACTTATGTTTTAAGACACTGATGTTGATCGTGAAGGCCCTAAAAAATTATTGTTCTTGTGAAGGTGAAACCCTGAATAAATTTAACAGCTACCATAAATGTATTCAGGTACATTAGCTGACCGAGTTAATAAGAAGCTTACCATTATTCTTTAAGCCCGAAGTGGCTCTAGGCATCATGTTATTTGGCTGACTATGTAGTTGAATTCATAATGAATTTATATTCTTAGGCACCATGTTACATTTCTGACTATGTGGTTGAATTCATTGTGAATTTATATTGGTTCTACACGGCAGGCTCACACACGGGTGTACAAAAATTCTACTAGAACAATTGACCTGAAATAAAACTGAAACAGAACTATTCGAGTAAACCAATTCAGCTCGACGTCCTCAATTCGACTAAATAAGTTAGACAAATTGACTCGGCCGTAAACTAACACAACATAATGTCGCCAAACACAACCTTGCCTAGCATAACTCATATATACACATAGCCTAACATATCCAACCCAAAAATTTTTAAACCTAGCCTAGCATTTCCGATCCCAAACAAAAATAACCTAAAAAGTAGAGTACATATTAAGCTAACTAAATTAGTCGAATTGCGCATTCCCCCAATAATATTGCAGAAGTCAAACTGAATCCTAGTGAAAAATAGCGTTCCCCAGACACCTACTCGCGCATACTGCTAAAAAAATTCCCCGATGCATTTTCAGATGATATAAATGATAGCGCTAGAGTTTCAAGAGCATAGCATGGCAAAGCGTGTGATTCCCATTTGTATGCATGTATGTATGAGAATATTGCGGTTTTGTGAGTCCAGGTTTTGGCTCCCAGAAGTCAAAAGGAAAATAGTGAGGCTCCATGGAATAGTGTGCCCAGCAGCACATGATTTCACGCCGTCAAAAAAATAGGAGAGTTTTCAGCGCAACGGAATGGAATCGCAAGTAGTCTCACAGGGCACTTCGAAATAATTCTTATGCTAACAGAAAGGCTTGTAAAGTCAAGATGTTGGCTCAGTGAGTGATGATTGCACGCTGAACTTTAGTTTACGCAGTCGGCCTGACACATTAGGGGTTTGGTACTGAGATAATTTCTGATTGTGTGATGAAATTGATTTCACACAATCGGCACGTGAGACTGATTTCGGCGCAAAGATTTATTGATTGTACGTTGAAACTTATTTTATACCATCGGCGGTCTGAGAGAACGAGTGCTGTTTAGAGATTATTGATTATGTGTTGAAATTAATTGTACACATTCAGCTTGAGAGATTAGCTTAAATTTCCAATTGTATTCATCAGCAAAAGTTGACACGCGCTATGAAATGATTTATGCGTAGTCAGATGTTAGTATAGAAACGCAGGTTGAATGCGCGTTGTCTTTTAATTGCGTTTTACGAGTACATGCTGATGATCCGCTTTAGAGTATCTTAAACATATCATCAAAACAGAAATTAATTTTGTCAGAGTAAAACTTGGCATCATTAATGACAATTTTATGAAAATTGAAGGCAATGAGATGCACGTTTTATTTTTATTTCTTGATTATTAACTTAATTACTTATTTAATTAGTTATTAATTAGTTACTTCTATTTTCTTGATTTCGACACCAGCTGCTGATATATAGATGCAAAAGCTAAATAAAAGGAAGAGTCTTCATGCAATTGGAATGTGAATCGAACACATCTAAGCAACGTGCTTTGTTCTATCAGAAATCGCCGCGTACTTAACACGCTGTTCTCCATGAGACGGAACGTCACTATTTGGATGAAAGAGTAACGAAGGGTTCGAATCCTGAAAACTGCGCGGTTCTTTTGCAGGAGGTAGCGGCTCCTCTGGTGATGTGGGGAACAGAGAATAAACAAATGCAAAAAGAAAGGATAGAGACACCCTCCAACTCAATGAGGATCCATTTTACTCGACTTACCTGCACTCGAAAGCTAAAAAACTGATTTGCTGGAGATTAAATGAACAACTCCCAGTTGAGTAATACCATGATTTTGATGTCCTGGGCATTGAATGAACAATTTTCAGTACAAAAATATCATGAATTTATTTTACTGAACATTAATTGAACAATTACTGTAATTCCGTGATTTTTAGAGCTGGACATTGAATGAATGATTCCCAATACAGTAATACTATGATTTCAAAACACTGGACATTGATATATGATTCTCGGTAGAATTATGTTATGATTTTAAAGCACTGGACATTGATATATGGTTCCCGGTACAGTAACACCATTTTTTTAATGCACTGAACATTGATATATGGTTACCGGTACAGTTATACCTTGATTTTAAAGCACTGAACATTGATATATGGTTACCGGTACAGTTATACTTTGATTTTAAAGCACTGAACATTGATATATGGTTCCCGGCAAAGAAACGTCATGATTTCAAAGCACTGGACAATAAATGGGCATAACGGTAATACCGTAATATGGATAAAAAATATATTTATGTCTTGTTTCCCAGGACTGAGGTGCAGTACAGGACCTACAAACACCCAAAGTTAGGAACCCCTGCCTCAGATGAAATGGACTCCTACCCTGTGTTTATTTTATATTGAAACAGAAATCATCATTTTCTGCACCACCGTTCTTCTTCCTGAACAAAGAGAAACCTACTCACTCTTCTCACATGCCATTACTGAGTTGTAGAAGTAGCTCATTTTAAAAGGTTAATTGTATCCCTATTTCCATCGATGTGAAAAAAGGAACTCTACATAAATAATTTCCTGAATGAGTACAGCTATTTCATTCTTTTCAGCTCGTAATCAAACTTGAAGCCCGTCTGAAAAACGTTAAAAATCTAAAAAAGATAAACGAAAGGTCGCAGCTCTGTGCGTTTTCGAACTTGAAGCATGTCATTAGAAGTAAAAAAAACAAATAAAAGCAGCACTAAACGTGGCAGTTCTTCAGACAGTTTTAGAAAAAAAACATCCAACTCCATTGATGACAAGACGGTATACGCTCGCAGCAACACCATAACATTTTGTGGAAAAACCTCTACTCGCGGTATTAAAATTGAAAAAAGTTTAAACCTGGAATTGTGACTCTTTATACGTGTGAGTTTAATTACTGATGCTATCCTTTAATTGAGACTCTTTATACGTGTGAAACTAAATTTTAGCAGTTTTCTCAACGACATCCGCGGACACAAAAAAAAAATAGTGAAAGACTGCTCACTTTCCTGACGTATACATGACAGCGCAAGTAAAGCTAACTAGGGATCGAGAAATGCTGAGTCAGATTTGTCCCATCTTGAAACCCAAATAAATTTGCAAATAGTAATAATGTAAAAGTATAAATAGAATAGAAATAATATCAAAGTATATATTGAATAGAAATAATGTCATTATATAATATATGTAGAATACAAATAATGTCATTTTAGAATATATGTAGAATATATGTAATGTCACTGTAGAATGTATGTAGAATAAAAATAATGTCGCTGTAGAATAAATTTAGAATAGAAATAATGTCAAATAAAAATAATGTCGAAGAACACATGAAGAATTGCATTCGAAATATATTCCAAGAATGCTTTTCTCTATGAAATCTCCTATATTTTAAAATTTTTTTCTCAACTTACACCGAACCGTGAAACATTTACGTGAAAGAAATTTGTGTTTATTTACGTGAATGAAATTTGTGTTTATTTACGTGAATGAAATTTGTGTTTATTTACGTGAATGAAATTTGTGTTTATTTACGTGAATGAAATTTGTGTTTATTTACGTGAATGAAATTTGTGTTTATTTACGTGAATAAATTTGTGGCTGACGAAAAATAGAGACAACGTACTCCAAAAATACTTTTCTGCACGCTGTTTCAGCTGTTTGCCTGTTTGTTACTGGACTTGAGTTTATTGATGTTGAACTATTTTTACTGCGAGAAAAATAGTTTCTAGAAGACAAGTCACGAGTAGGTGTAGTTATTTTAAAAGCCACGCGATTCCATGTACTGATAACTAGTGAACCCTTCACTCGCTACAAAAAACCTGTGGCCTCCAAAAAAAGGCGCCACTCTTTTGCTCACGGCGAAGAAGACACCACTCATTTTGCTCACGCCAAAAAAGATAAAATCATTTTGCTCACGTCACTCCGAAAGATGCCTCTCTTTTTGCTCACGTCGAAGAAGACGCCTCTCTTTTTGCTCACGCCGAAGAAGACGCCACTATTTTTGCTGACGATGAAGAAGACGCCACTCTTTTTGCTCACGCCGAAGAAAACATCACTCTTTCTGCTCACGCCACTTTAAAAAGACGCCACTCTTTTGCTCATGCCACTTTAAATGACGCCACTTTTTACTCACTAAGAATATTGTGGCTCTCTAAGAACATTGTGGTCATGTTTGCTCACTAAGAACAATAATCATCTGCTCACAGGAACGAACAAACGCCCTGCATAGAAAAACACTCAAACAAAAGATCGTGTTGAATAGTCAAGAAATATTCTTGGTGTTACCTGCGTTCTATAGTTATTCCGTGCGCTTCCTCAAGAGAGTATGTGGTGAGTTAATTACAAAACTCAATTTTCTGATTTACGTACTTCATCCGTCACAAAACGACTCACAAATAAAAAGTTATTTTCACGTGTGTGCCATTCTACCAAGGCTCGAGGCAGTGAGAATTTAAGAAAAAATTTTAGGTGCGGTATAAATGCGTTAAATCCCAACTCCGAGCAGTTGGGATTTAATAATAATAATTAATAATATAATTATTAATTATTATTATTAATTAATAGTAATAATAATTAATAATAATAATAGTAATAATTTAATAAGTAACTCCGAGCAGTTACTCCTATAAAACAATTTTACCTTTTACTTGCGGAACCAACAGCAAACGCGCTGAAAATTTTATCATGTCCTTTTCTGACTTTGAGGGACTGACATCTGCGCTCCACTTCAATGACTGCTGTCGCATAAAAATAAAAACACTCCAGAACTTCGCGAACAAGTCAGAAAAAAATTATGCGTTCTGATCCAAGTCATTTCTCTTTGCCGTTTTTCTTTATGTTTTTCATCCTTTATTCCTTTCTTTATATCTTTTTTCTTTTTTTTTTCATTCAACTACCATACCCATGAGCCGGGATTCAAGTCTCTCTTTCTCTCTTTCTTTCTTCCTCTCTATTTCTTTCGTTCATTCTTTTTCTTTCTTCCCTTTTATCGAGCTTTCATCCTACGATTTAAAATACGATGCAGCTCGTCTATAAATTCGTACTCTAATTGTGCTTAATTTTCCGTACGAAACGAAAAATGATTTCTTGTTTGTGGCGATAAACAATGCGTTCTATTTGTATTGAATGTTGACTACGCATGGTATTGAACAACGCTGTTCTGTGAAACATTTTATTGAGAATTCGTGAGAATTCTTAGATTTTTGCAAGGGATTATACAATAAAACTCGTGAACTGAGCTTGATTTATTGCAAAAAAATCCTCACTTCTTGTTGCATGAGCAGCTCCGTTCAAACGATCAGGATTGGATGTTTTATTTATCAACTATATTGGAAATGAACTCTTTTCATTTCAATTTCTCTTTACGTCATTGTTTTCTAGATAAAGTTGAATAAGTTATTTAACAGCTGACATTCTTAGTGCGCAATTTCTCTTACGACGTATTCATCCAATGTAGGGAACCGCAGTCATTTTATTCCATGCCTCAAACCTGTGTTTCAAGCGATTTTTTCTGTCTTATCTACTTCCCTAATTCTAAGATGGAAACTAAACTAAATTTTTTTCCATATCCTATTCAGACTTTTTTTAACATGATGAGTTCCCATTAAAAACCTCAAGAAGCATTTTCGACTCACGATTCAAAAATTTTTTACTGTTCAATAATGTTCATTCACGAGTTTTACTAATCAATTTGTATATTGTGAGTCTAAAATATTTAATTGAGCTTGATATGATAATCTTGCAGTATAACTTCATATTCATTACAATCTGCCTTTTGAATCGTTACACGCTTGTATCGAATTAGTTTTTAACTTAATTAATGAAAAATGTAATAAATTAATCATTTCAAACCCTAAAAAATTTTTTCCTACTCATCGATTGAATATCCGATGAAGAGTCCAGCATCCTGAGCCTATAGTTTCTCATTTCATCAGGAAGGTTCATTTAACCTATTTTTCGCTTTATCAGTAGAGTTCATTATGCAAACGCATACACAGGCTCGCCTTCATTTTAGAGGAAAGGAGGATTAGGGACACGCATAAGCTTTAACCTTTGAGGCGCGAGTGGAATTAAGGTTAATGTAATCAGTCTGCCTCACGATCAGGATTAGCATTCAAATAAGGGAGCGGATTCGACGAAACAGCGTCTCGCAGATCAAAGGCTGTTGTCTAATGCAATTGAAATTTGAATCGAAGACTACAAAGCAACGCACTTTGTTCTATCTGATATTGCAGAGAACTTAACAGGTGTTTCTGTTTTTTCCTTGGGGTGGAACGTCATACTCTATATGAAAATTCCCCGAGGGTTCAAATCCTTGAAACGGCGCGGTTTATTTTCAGGAGGTAGCAGCTCCTCTGGTGATGTGGGAACAGAGAATTAACTCATGTAAAAGAGAGTATAGAGAGACGTTGTAAATCAATGAGCATGCCTTTCACTCGTCCCTTCTATTGTCAAAAGCTGATCCAAATTTCTTATTTCAAACAATGGTTATCTTTAAATAGAGCGATAAAAACTATGGAAAGTTTCTTCGAGAGAAACTTCTTTACTGATCTCTCCATCGTAAAAATCGTGTGGTAAAAATGTTTTTTCAGATTCTTAACCTAAGGAGAGGGAGTGAATAATTTAAGTGCAAGTAGAGTACGTCTAAAAGTTTCCCACTGAAATTTTCTACTCGTCTTGGCTTGTGCTATAATCACTAAAGAGCTGCAATCTTGTAAAAGTACAGCGGGTACGAAACTAGGATCGAACCAGGGTCTTTCTTGTCCAAAATGTGGCGAGTAACGCTTTGTGCTTCATACTTCTCTAAAATTTCTCCAGAACATAAATACAGCAGCTCATATCACAGCGCACAATGAAGGGTGCTTAATTACAATCAATCCTGAGACATATTTTCTTTTGAATTGGTTCTTCAATTGCCTTATGACTAACACCGGGACCATTATTATTACCCCTGGTTGAGCCTGTGCATGTTTTCCGACACCTGGGTGAGTAGGGAATTGTGGCTGAGTTCTCCCTATCCCCAACAGGTAGAATGGCATTGCCGAGGCTAGAATCAGCGAGGAAAGAAGAAAATATGGCGGTGCTTGCCATTATGATTGTAAATACAAAATTATCAAATGCATTTGGCGCTACTAATTCTTTGAATTATTCCCTCAATGATACTTCCATGACATGTATGAGATGTGAAACTAAGGATAAAAAACGTACTCCAAATCCCAGAAAACACATTCCGAATCCAAGAAAACGTTTTCCGAATTCAAAAAATCGTCTCCCGAATCCAAAAAAAAAACGTATTTTGAATCCAAGAAAATGTACTCCGAATCCAAGAAAACGTATTCCGAATTCAAGAAAACGGATTCTGAATCCAAGAAAACGTATTCTGAATCCAAGGAAACGGATTCCAAATTCAAGAAAACGTATTTTGAGTCCGAAAAAACGAATTACGAATACAAGAAAACGTATTTCGAATAAAAAAACAAACAAACATCGGCATCTTAGGATGCTTTATTTCCAATCAAGCCTGATACATATGATCTTAAGCATTGGTTTTTCAAATGTCTTATAACTAACACTATATATAGGACACCATGACGGTTTCCCCCGTGAAGCCGGTACCCATTTCCGACACCTGGGTTGAGTGGGGTATTGTGCTTGAGCTTTCCCTTATACCCAACGGGGAAAATCTCCGCGCCAGTGCCGGGAAACGAACCCGGGCCTCCAACATGCAAGGCCGATCCCCTAACCACTGTACCACCGCGAGCACAAATCCAACAAAGAGTATTCCGACTTGAAAAAAGCGTACTCTGAATCCAAGAAAACGTATTCCAAATCCAAGACGATTTATGCTTCGCTCTTGATTGTCGTGTCACCCTTATCCTTATCAATGAAAAGGATATCACAATTAACGCCTACCATAACATTTACTGGTATTTAGAAAAACTCAAAACTAACGTCAACATTCAATGGCGGTTGCTCCCTTTCGATCAAGTAACCGTTATGAACACGTGGGTTGAACGGAAGGTTGTAGTTAGTTTCTTCCTTTTCCCACCGAGAAGAAACACCGGGGGCCTAATGTAGAGATCGTAAAGCGAGGGCGCTCATAACTAATCCACATATTATGAACAGTGTTTGTTGTAATTTTTCCAGTACGCTATTTCTGAGACTATACCTGTTAGACTACATACATTTCATGGGTATTACGATACATTGGTATGACATGGGTATTACGATATCCATGTGTGTATATCAACTGAGGGTCTTTATGTTGAGATAATATAAAAACTAATCATGTTTTTATATCATCTTTATTGGAAATAAACTTTTTTCCTTTTTCCTTTTCTTTCAAGTTCCAACATTGTTTGATGAATGATTTTAAATTCATTCGTAGTTAAATTGAAATCCAACACAAGCTTCACGTTTCTAAATATTATGTTAGTATATGTTTTAACTATTATAACAAAATATGGAATATAATTTGACCTAATCATCAAAAGAGAAACTTTACTATGTGGGTTATGTTCATTCGACGTAATTAACGTGATGACGCTATTCGACGAGGTTATTTTCGTTGATCGAATATTTTTTGCTCAATAGTTTGCATCAGCGACAATCAATGTAATCGGAATAGTCTCACTGATAGTTCCATTTGTACAAATCACATTGTTGTTTCTACACTTCTTCATCTTCTTACCCTAAAGATAATGGAATGAGGGGATCAATGTACAAGCTTACTTATAAGACGAGCTTCCCCCAAAATCTCTTCGATTGTATTTGTCAACTTGTTACAATCACCAGAGGAGTTACTTGCTCTGAAAAAGTGCCATGCTACGGCGGGTCGGGACTATATAGAACCAGAATTTTTCTTCCCCAAAGTGTGATGCTCTACGTTCGCACCAGGCCAACAAATGTGCTGATTGTACACAGTAATAAATAAGGAAACTGAACTTTTCCAAGAAAATTAACACGTTAATTAATTTCATCATTGTTTTTCGGGAATTGTTTGCATAAAAGCCCTTAATTAATACTGAAACCATTAAAGGTATTATGCTAGCCATGCCAATAGTTGAACCAAATACTGAGAGAGAAAATTTATACCTCTTGATTAGCCTACCCTTAGCTTAAAAGCTTATAAATACCGCTCACCGAAGAAACACGGCGGACATTTGTAACATCTCTTTGAAAACATCGTCTCTAGTTACATTGACATTTGAGCTGAACGGTTTGGCGATGGTGATCAATATTGTGGAAAGTAGGGTGAGTAAAAAGAGTACATTTTTTGTAGAGAAATTTTTTATTTACGTTTATGATGTGTAACCGAACGTCTAACAAATTAAGAATTAATTCGTAGCACACGTAGAAATTGCCCTTCGCCCCACGCTTGAGGTTTCGTATTTATTTATATGTTGTAAAAAATCAAAAGATATTGTCAAGTGAACTTATTGAAAACAGTATAGTGAAATGATGTTTGAAAGTAGCGGTTCGGTAGTTGATGAAAATATACGGCGCTTGGAATTCAAATTAAAGTTACATACTTGGCTTGACAACTTCGCGTATTCTCTTTTATGAATCTCCACAATCCTCTTTAGCTGAGCCACCCAAGCTGACGCTTGATAAACGAATAATTCATGTGATAGGATGATTGAAATAAATTTGATCTAACTTTTTGATATTGAAAGTCTTATTATTTCCGAGCTCGTTATTTTTCATACTTATTTAAAGGTAAGATTGAAAATGTTATTGCGAATTTCGACCTTATAGTCTTTGGACGCTGAATTGATTATATCTGCCCATTTTACTTACAACAGTAACAAACTAATACCTGATATCGCAAGTTCTTCAGCTTGTTTTTCAATTTAAGCGCTCACTAACTGGAGCGTTTTTATCAATGTGTCATCGGTGTGTGACATGCATTATCAAACTTACATTAACCCCACAAACGAAAGTCATATTTTCATGTTTTTCTCTCGATCATTTCTTTCGACAATTGACAGGGGTATTTCGATACCCGTGTGTGTATATCAACTAAGGATCTTTATTGAAAAGATATTTTAAAAACTTTCGTTATATGTTTCATTTATCAACTTCATTTGAAATTATTTAGCATTTTTTTGAAACAAGCATTTAGAATAAAGGTTTCTCCAAAAAAGAAAAGAAAGAAAAACAGTTTATTTCCAATAGAGATGGTACAAAATTACCATCATTGGTTTTTAAAACATCTTAAAGTTAACACACTTAAAT